>QTSX02003749.1:0-155424 GCA_014839935.2 Entomophthora muscae
GATGACATACCCATTGGGGATGTCCCCCTTGGGGATTGGCAGGAAGGTCTCTTGTTGGGGAGTAGCCATACGGCCCATACTCCGTCCTTTCTTGGGGGAATTTTGTTTTAAATAGAATGTAAACCTACTGCTGCTACCACTGTTGCAACTGAACCAATGAGGATTCAGTATTTGGAATTGGGAAAGACAACAGCCCAATAGAAAGGAAAGAACAATAAGAATAAGGTATCACTTATTGTAGGATATTGTGATTAATATACCATATGGGGAAAGCCACAAGGCCACAAGGGGGTGGCATAGTGGGAAGTTCCATGTAGGGTTTGAAGCTGAGGAATAACTTGTGCAGGGATCAGCAAGTCAAATTGATAGCGCTCCTAATTAGGATGAAGTACCTGCCATTCAATATTGCCATCAGATTAGTTCATGTTGTTAGATACGTCAAGGGACAACCCATTGAGCGCCCCCTGTGTATTGTAAGATACATTAGCAGGCAAGTCTGGAAACTTTGTTGCAACAATATTACAAGGGAAAGATAATTTGAGTTCTAAACAATCACTTGCTTGGAACAATAGTGGAGCAGGCCACATGATGCAGATAAATTCTATTCTCATTGTTTGTCTATGTAATAAATGAACCTGTACTTGACAGGCTAGTAAATAAAAACATTTTTAACTTAGTTTTTATTATTTGACATGGTTGAAACTATAACTAATGTCTTGTAATATATTTAGATATATTACTATTATAATTTACCTATTAAAATTTAAAACAATCTTAAAATATTAAAAGTAAAATTATAATTATAAATCTTAAAATTTATCTATTAAAGTTTAAATATTAAAATTTAAATCTTTTTTAAATATTAAAATTTATATATTAAAGTTTAAATATTCATTTCTTTAATTGTGAATTACTTAATATTAAAATTTTAATAATTAAAATTAAAAATTTTAAAAATAAAATAAAATTAAAGTTGCAAGGGAAGATGATTTATTAGGGGGATGCAAATTTGCTAAGGGGGATGCAATTATTCTGGGGTATTATTCCCTGAAATTATATTTTCTGCTGATGCGTTCAATTGGGACCACATACTCTTCTGTACTTGGTGGACAACTCTGGCACCAATTGCTAGAGGGGTGGCGCTCAACACCCTGGTGGTAGCTGAGTGTCTTATAAAAGGCAATATTGAAAGCAAATTAACAAGGAGTTGGTTCTCTGGAGGTATTGTGTACTCGTACAACAAAGCTAACGTAAAAAAGTTGTATAGGGCATGCTCTACAGTTCAGTGGCCCTGTGGTGTCTTCATTTTATCCAGTGCCAGCTGGCAGACGTCCATTTGAAGGGGGACGTCCTCCAGCTTCATTCATGTTGGCCTTCTTAATGCAGTGTAGTACTACCCCAAGGTAAACAGCAAGATGCAGTTGCTGTGAGGTATAGATTTCCGCAAATAAGCAGAATTTCTTGTAGATTATAACTAATTGATTTGTCTAGGCTGTGTTTGAAAAATTGAGTAAAGGAGAGTTGGACATTTTGAAGGCATCTGTGACCCACGCCTCTGCAAATGATATGAATAAAAGTTTCATCTTATTGACTAAAAATGCATTGCCTGTTTGATTTGATATGGATTTTATTAAATTATTGAATATTGCAGCTTTGATGTTTTCTTGTGGAACGGGAAATTGACTTTTTTCAGGTTTATTTAATATGTGTTTATAGCTGAAAATGGAAAACGTTCAAGGAATTCAAATATATATTCATCAAAATTTATGTTGACATTTATTTGGTTATTCATCATTTCTTTGAAGTAGATACTTGCGCCTACTTCATAGGCTTCTTTGACCCAGGTTGAGCTTCCTTCTGGCGCTTTGAATTCCATATTCATTCCGTCTTTTGATGCATATTAATTGATGTTATCTTGTACTATTTTATTTATTTGATTTTTATTTATTTGTTTTAAAGGGGCTACCAGTGATTGGTAACCCCTGTAGAGCCAACTCAGTCTAAAAACCACCACTTCTGCAACATTGTCCCCATTCCTAATTATAACTAAAGTAAATATAAGGAAAACATAAAAAAGACTTACTAATTGTTTTCCCTCCGGCCCCCTCAGCCACATATGCCCCTTCAGCAAACTTCATTAGCGTTGGCTGCTCTTCACTTGTTTTTCTGGGTTTGATTTTCCTTACTTTCTTTGTTACTTGTGTTTTCTCTTGATTTTCATTAGTTGAATTTTCTTTGTTTTTTGAGGCGCTCCTGCTTCTTGATTGTGTTTTGTTTTCATCTGTTTCCATTTGATTATTTCCCTCTTTTTTGGTGTTTATTTCCTGTGGGATTTCATTTCCTTCAATCAGTTTGATCTTATTGTTTTCTTTGGCCCCCTGCCAGAACTCCCCAAATTGTAGGTCATGTCATTGAACTTCAGACTTGATAGGATTGTTCCCTGTAGTTTGAGAAAAACATATTTGTTCTTTTTGTCTATAATATTTCCTAGTTTATTCAGAGCATCTTCTTTTGACTGGATTAGTGGCTGGCCCTTGTTACACAGCTTTCCTGTTAC
This sequence comes from Entomophthora muscae, assembly GCA_014839935.2. Lineage (NCBI taxonomy): Eukaryota > Fungi > Entomophthoromycota > Entomophthoromycetes > Entomophthorales > Entomophthoraceae > Entomophthora > Entomophthora muscae. The sequence goes on from QTSX02003749.1 coordinate 2,558, forward strand.
TATTTCCCTGATATTTTTTTCTATTTCAACAACCTTTTGCAGGTGTGCTTCTAATTTGTTTATCAAGCTATAGATATTTTATATTTTGTTTGAATTACATCAAAAAACTGGTTTTTATAGTACTACCTTAAATGCGTGAATATTTTTCATCATTATTAATAAATTAAAGACCATAAATTTAAATGAGATATTAGAATATTGCAATTAGACATTAACTCTTGAATATATGATATTATGTGCATAACTCAATGCATTTTACTTGATAAAATTCATTGTAAACTTGACCTTTTTCATTGTAATCTATTAAAACGGAGTGTGTTTATATTAGAGAGGCATTAACGCTTAGTACAAATATTGATAAATAGTGTATTTTACAGCCTGTATATTTACCTATTGGTAATAATTCTGTAAACTTTCCGGTTGGATTTTGCAAGGTAATGATAATGTAATGGATTAATAAATTACTGTTTATTATCATTAATGTGCTGATTTTCTTTGCTGTGGCAATAGTGCATGTTCTGATATTTACACACTGGTTTCAAATTGGTTGGTTTCACATCCAATCACACAGGAAATAGAAAATCAAGTTGCCATCCCAAGACAGGATGTGGTTGGGGTGGCAACTTGATTTCCTACTGCCTGTGCAATTTGATGTGAAGCCATCCAATTAGAAACCAGTGTGTAAATATCAGAAATGCACTATTGCCACAGAAAAGAAAATCAGCCAATTAATAATAATAAACAGTAATTTATTAATCCATTACATTATCATTACCTTGCAAAATCCAACTAGAAAATTTCCAGAATTATTTATAGTAGGTAAATATACAGGCTGTAAAATGCACTATGTATCAATATTTATACTAAGTGTTAATGGCTCTCTAATATAAACACACTCTGTTTTAATAAATTACAATGAAAAAGGCCAAGTTTACAATGAATTTTATCAAGTAAAATGCATTGAGTTATGCACATAATTTCTACAAACAAGAGTTTATGTCTAATTTCTATATTCTAATGCAATATTTACATTTATGGTCTTTAATTTATTAATAATGATGAAAAATATGTATGCTAATAATTTTAAGTTATTTGTAAAATGTACAACATTGTATTAATTATGGGAAATGTTGATAATGTAAAAAAGAAAATATTATTAATTATGAATTGAAAGAGAGATATTAATTTTAATAAGTTGTCACAAAGAAAAGATTTATTTACTAATCAAAGGACAGGAAGGGGAGGGAATGGGTGGAATGAACATTGCCTTCATCTGCGCCTGTGAAAGAGGCGGCATCAGAGATAGTGGTGAGGGAATAGGTGGTGGTTTGGGAGTCAGGGTTGGAATGCAGGTGGCTTGATGGGGGGGTTGGGGAGGCAGGATTTGCTGACTGGGAAGGGTTGGCAAGAGTGGTTTGCTTCAATTGCTCAAATTCTTCTTCTGTCACGTATACAGGCTTGAAAAAACAGACAGACTGGCGTGGGGGGAGGCAGGGATCCTTTCTTGACTTATCAATATCACTTGCATATAGAGATTATGAGATCAAATAAGTCCTGGACGGACACAGAAGGGAAAAGCCCATATCCCTTATCAATTTGGGTGCACAGTTTGTTGTAGGTGACAGGCTTTAAGCGCCTGAGGGCAGAACCATAATTATAGAGACATACATCTGCAAGATTAATGTTGGTGTGGTTGATGGGGTAGGACCAACAGGTATGCCCCACAGCTCTGATTTCTTGGGTTGCCCATTCCCATTGCTCCATCTCTGCACTCAGTACAACTGTGTGCACAGCGTTTTGTGTGGTCCACTCCTCCCACATGGCCTTGAGCTCTGTCTGGTAGGCATACCCATCTGCAGTGTTTGATATTGTCAGAGTAATGAGTGACACCCAATGGGGAAACTGCCAACAAAACCCCAACAAAACAATACAATATTGGGCTGTGCTTGTAGATGTCAGATTGGATACGCTTCTTTCCAAAGTCTTGGATACTGGCCAAGATCTTAGCGTATGATAGGAAGATGACGTCATTACGGGCCCTCATTGCACTTCCTTTGATGAAAATAATGGTGGTACAATCATATGGGTCAGTGTCCACCAAAATGGGGCCACCAAGAACCTGATTGGATCAGATTTGGGCCACAACCACAACTCTGTGCATCCACAAATTCATTGTTCTTTTGTTGGTGAAGATGCTATGGGGTCCCAGCTGGAGACAAACCTGGACCAGGGGCATCTGCAGGTCACGCTCCATGATGGCCATCATGAGGGGGGTGGGATTTTTCACCTTTGGTTGGATAACAGGCACTAGTTGGGGTCTTCTTGGTAGGGGGCCACAGTTGGTGTGGGCTTGCAGGGCTGCAGCCACATTAGATTTTGAAAAACCCATTGTGGCTGCAATTTTCCCAAGGGAAATAAGCATCCCTTGTTTTTTGACCATTTTGAGAACAATCTCCTGGGTGATTAGCTTTCTTCTGCACCTTGCAGGCTGATTGGCTGGGGATGGGATATGTCCATCTTGGGAACCAGATGGTGCCATCTGATTGGATATTTTGGGATCTGGGGCTCTCTGGGTGCCCCCATGGCTTAAATGACTGGCTCAGGATGCCATTGTTGCTTTATGATTTTGGTTAGCAGCTGCCTGTGCGTGATGGGCAAACAGGGCTATGCTCAAGGACACAGGAGAAAGAACACACTCCTGGGTGGTGCTTGTGGGGGGCTGTGGGTTGGGAGTGGCCATAGATAGAGGCTTCACCGTTTAGAGACCCAGCATAGCCCTGCATGATTTTGTCAAGGCCAGTGAACAGCTTGTTTATTTAGTTGGTTTTGGAAGAAGACATAATAAAAAAATTATTATAATTTTAAACTCAAGAATAGAAATGTATATTTTAGTCAATTTTATTATTATATATGGTAAGTTGGTGATCATTACAATCTAAATTTTAGCTGTCCTAAACTGGAATAGGTTGATTTTTGAGAATGCCTATGATTCCCAAAAGAATTAGCACAAATCCACTCTAGATCCTCTAGCATCCTTTTTGAGATGACCATAAATCATATTTATTTCTAATTCAACTCATTTTTTATTTGAAATTTGGTTCCTGGATTTGGCAATCCCGTAAATTCAGATTTATTAAGTTTTGCATGATGTCTATGATTTGTTTGACATACAGGAAATCTCAAATTGTACATTAGAATCCCACATTTATGATTCATGTATCCCACATTTGTTTGCTGAGTTTTATCTTTTGTTAGTTGAGTTATCTGCTTGAGGGATTCAAAATCTGCCAATTTAAATAAATCAAAAAAAGTCAAATTAAATGGTTGATTTTTATTAAATATTTTAATTTTCACTCAGCTGAGTTACCCGCAAAAGTGATTCAAAATTTGGACCAAGGATTTGACAGTCCCACATTTTATGTTCAGGTTCTGAATTTACAGTAGTGTGTGCTTTGACAGGAAACAGAAACAGACTTCTTCTTGTCCTCTCTTCATCTTGGGTAGGTTTTGATATGGCATAGTTTAGAAAAAATCTCAGACAAGCATGACAAAGAGCTTTCAGAAGCCAATATCTGGAATGTACTGGTTGAGTTGCAGGTTGGGGGCCGCAGCCAAAGCCAAGACCCGTCATTCAGTGTTATCTTTCTTTGGTTAGAGTGCTGTAAGTTGTTCTTGTTTCAAGGGTAATTTTTTTATTTATTAATTATTTCAGAGGCAGCCACTAGCGTCAGGACCAGATGACATCCTATGAGGGGGACATAGTTGCTGTAAATTTGTTTGCAATATGTAGTATTTTAGGCAATGGCAGACTACTCCTTTGGTTTCTTCTATAAATAAAAAAGTTAGTAAAATCTTTTTATTTATTTGATTTTTTACCTTTTTCTAAATCTTTACCTGTTGCTTTCTTTACAGGGTCTGCTTCACAGGATTTGTCACCAGTTGATTGCTGGTCTTCTGTTGGTTTCTGCTTATTTTTATTTTTTTAGTTGCTCAAACATCCCAGGATCCTTTGACCACACATTCACCAGTTGCAACCCCCTGTGGCTTAAACTGTAGGTTTGTGAGAACATCTTTTTGTACATTTAGGAGCCTTGTTGCAAGTTTGCTGATAGTATTGGGTATCTTCTTCATGATTGTCACGGTAGTTCTGTCAAATTTGTTGCCTTCTAACACCACCTCCTTTAGCATGTCCTTCACCTTTTGATTGACCTCCTTGATTTTGGCCATTGCCACGTCCAACTCCTTGATCATCACCTCCAATTCTGACATTTTTTCTTGTTATTACCCCAACCCCTTTTATACCAATAAAATATCTTAATACAATATATCTATTATATTGTATCTAATAGAGATTTGATAAATTATCTGATTTTAATTATGAAAAATTTGATAGCTTTATTTCATAATATTTAATTTATAATGATATTCTTTATATTGTTTGTGTATTCCAACCTATTTCAGGCATCATAAACAACATATTTTGTCCAAGTAAAGCATGATTTGTTCTTGGATCAGTATGCCAAGTTTGATCCAAAGTACATATTTATTAAAAGATAGACACTTTCATGGGTTATATGTAGATCCTATATTTTAGAGTGTGTAAACAAACCCAATCTTAGCATCTTGAGCAACTTGTTTTGTTTATGTATATGTTTTATCCAAGTATAATACAATTTATTCTTGGATCAGTATGCCAAGTTCAACCCAAAAAACCTGTTTATTAAAAGATAACCACTTTCACAGGATATATGTAGATTATATATTCCAGAGATATATGTGGTGAGATGGATTATTTTTTATTAATTCTATTATTTTCTATTATATCTTTAATATATTTGAAGCGCTACAATAAAGTGAATTTTAAAAATTACAAGTGCCTCAGACCAGCCAATCAGAATGAGTGTAAATGTGGTGGCTTTGTGTTTGGCTCAGACCAGACAAGCCTCAGTTATTGCACCCAGATTACTTAATGAAATAATCCTGTTGAAAATAAGAGACATCTTTATGTGAAAATTGGTATGCTGACTTGTGGTAAATCTAGCACCAGAGCACTGGGTTCTCTAATGCTAGATTGACCACAAGTCAACGTGCCAATTTCCACATAAAGATGTCTCTTATTTTCAACAGGATTATTTCATTAAGTAATCTGGGTGCAATAACTGAGGCTTGTCTGGTCTGAGCCCAACACAAAGCCACCACATGTACCCTCATTCTGATTGTCTGGTCTGTGGCACTTGTTTTGTGTATACTTCTGGGAAGTATAATAAACAATATAAAGGGGAAAATTAAGAAGAGCATGATACTTTATTGGATATGATATAGGATAACATATAGTATCACAGAAAGCCACATACTGTCCATGTACATAATGGGGGTCATGGGGCTTATCTGAGTAATGTTTCTCTTAGGTCACAAAGCTTATTCAATCTGTGTTCTGTTTAGGATCTGGATTATTTGATCCCTGTAATAGGTGGTCAACTGATAGTAGTGCCACTGATTTACTGGTTGGCTAGTGAGCCATTCAATGACTCATTTGGTGATCTACTTGAGGCAATAATTCCCCAAGAGGGGGTAATCAAATATGCTGCAAAACACTTGTAATTTTTAAAAGTCACTTTATTGTAGCGCTTTAAATATATTAAATTTATCATAGAAAGCAATATAATTAATATTTATTAAAGTAGCTGAATTTAACTTGTGGCATGATAAAAATCAGTTGTCACCATAGTTAAATGTAAATTATATATTATAACAATAAAAAATATGTAAAAGTTAAACCAATATATATGACAAAATAAAAATTGTTGGGGGCAAGTTTTATTGGGTAAAATGGGGGAGTAGATGAGGCAAACTAGGTGGCAGACTGGGTTGAGGGGGGAGGACTTTATTGGCTGGGAGTGGGTTCCAAACAACAGGATTAGTTGGCTGTGGACCAGGGTGGCTGGAGGGTTCAGAGATGATTGTGTGCCTTGTGCAGCTTGGAGGAATTCATGGTGCATTGCATCATACTCAGACTCAGAGAGAACAATGATTGGCTTGTACTCTGGGGAATCACAAGGTAACAGCTTAGAGTCTCCATGTGATTGGCTGTTGCCAAAAGCAATGAAGGCCATGTTTGTGAACATGTTGGCAACTTTCTGGCAGGAAACAGAACAGTGTGGTTGTTGGCTGCACTAACCCCCTGGCTGAAGGTTGTGAGGTTGCGCCCACAGATAGTATCCCCAATGTTGAAGAACAGTGCATCTCCCAGGTGTAGATTGGCATGACCAGCAGGGAAAATTGCAATAGTATGGCTGTCTACTTCAATTTTCTCAGAGGCCACTTCAGTGCACTTCATCTGGTGGCTCAGGAAGATTTTGAACCTAAAATTAGCCAAGCTCCATATGGCAATAAAGTCAGAGAGGAATTTCATGTACCAGTACCCATTGGTGTAGCTAGTTGTGGTTTGGTAGAGAACAGTCCCTTTTGGGGAAACTTCAAGGAACATACCAATAAAAAATTCCCTTGGATTCCTTCTTTTTACCCTTGGGGGCATTCTTTTTTACCAACAAACCATAATCCTGGACTTGCAATGACAATTTATAATAAGATATAAATATGTCATTTTTTAAAATAGAGGACAGACAGTGGGTGATAATGGCATCAATCACCGGTTTATAGGGCAAATCAGAGTCATCATCTAACTCATTAGCCAGCCAATTGATCAGAATTAGGACACTGACTACAAGCTATGCATCCAGAGCTATGCTGTGAGGTTGGCTATGAAGATGCCTTGGAGCCCAAGTAGGCAGAGGACCTCAGTCATGCAGAGGTAAGGATCCTGCTGGAGTAAGGCAAGCATCAGAGGATACACCTCCTTGACCTGGGAGCTAGTCTGCTTCTTTGGCTTCTTGGTCAGCTTGATACCACCTCTCTTCAAGAGGGCCCAGAACTCCTGCTTGATAACCACCTTGGTGAATTGAAGCCAAGTGGCAATTTTAGCTAAATTCACTCCACTCTTCTTGAGGCTCACAATCTCCTCTTCCACCTCATTAGTAATGTCTTGATGTTTTTGGCAAACTTGAGGAACAAGAGTGACCATATTTGGCAGGGCTTGCTCTGATTGGTGCAAGCTCTCAGACAATATTTGGATCTTATTATAGGGGGCCACAGTTAACCAGTCTCCAAAATGTGGCACAGGCGTGAGTTGGGCCTGGTCTTGGGGAGCACCATATTGGCCATTGGAAAAGCCACCTGTGGATGGACTAGTGACAAATACAATTCACTCTCCTCACAGCAACTGTGGTAAGTTTGACTCCCTGGTACTCAACACTATAGTATAGTGAGAATTTGTCTTTTTCCCTGATCAACAATTGGAAATTAACCCTTTTTTAATTAACAGATCTTGATGTACCAAACCTTTGATATATAAAATTAAGCTATAAAGCTATGGTATACTAAAGTAACCCCAGAAAGCTCAAAAAATTCAATAAAAAGTGTAAGCTAATTAATGAGACTAAGGAGAAATAAGCAACTATTCTTCATTTTACTATGTAATTTACACTCTTCATTATAAAATTATTTTTTATTACCATAAAAATTAAAGTTCCAATGTACCAAAAATAAACGCAAACACACCAATAAAAGTTATGCAAAATATGAAGAAATATTAATATTTATTTGATAAAGTTCATATAAGTATAAATGTGAATTTCTTTAGTTTTAATTTTTAAGTTTTTTATTTAATTAGATAGCTTTGATTTTTTATGGATACATGGTAAGTTCAAGATGAATATTTATAGTTGAAAGTGAATGAAATATCTTAATTTTTGTTAATTTCCTGATAAAACAAAAGACTAATTGATCAAAACTAAAAAGTAAAAATTAAAACCATAGAAGCAAGACAGCAAGTAAATTCCTCCCCATTCTTCCCCTTCTTCATTTTGGCCCCTTCCAGGAGGACAGTTGCAATGAGCTCAAGCTGCTGCTTGATCTCTGAGGCCTTTTATTTATGCTTGGCCACATTTTTAATGACCTTGGTGAATATGGTGGAGCAGGTTGTGGGCTTGGTGGGGGGATGCAGTTTGCCAAGTCACACAGCTTGGAGATGGTTTTCTACTGCTTGTGATGCAGGAGGGAGAAAAACTTAATGAATTTTGAGTCTAGCCCAAAGTTGGCCTTGAGGTGTTTGTGATAAGCCTCTAGCACTGAGGTGGTCTTGAACTCATCATTTACTACTGCCTGGTAAACATTCCAACTGGCCTTGGTGCAAGCCTTCCCTTGCTTCTGCATAACAACCTTCCCAATCCACTGGGACTCAAAGTACTCAAGGGAAGGCTTGAACTCTGAGTGCTTTGCTATGTAAGGATCATTTGAGAGAACCTCAAACCCCTGCACATTATGATCTGGCTTTAAAAAAGCCAAGGCACTAAATTGTGCAAGCACAAATTTGAAGGTGTCTGAAGTGTCCCTCCAGCTCAACCTACTAAGCTCAGCATGGGCCTGCACATTCTGAGCAACTGCTTGGCGGAAGTGGAAGTGTCACCCCTGCATCTCCCTGCTGAAAAGCTGATCAAACGCATTGAACTGAGCAGGCTCAAAGTAAATGATGCAAACGTGAGGCCCCAGAGCTCTCAGCCTTACCTTTTCCCCCAAGTCCAGGGTGGCCTGGCCTTTGTCAGTGGCAGGAGGGTTGGCGCAGGTGTGAGGGGGTTTCTTGGCATTGTTGTTGTTAGGAAGGAGGGAAAGTGCTTGGCAGAGGATGGTAAAAGCACAGGTGTAAATGGCCTTGATGGCCCCAGGAAGAAGAAAGAACATAAGTGGAATCACCTGGATGTCAATCTGGGCATGGATCATCCAGAGCTGCTTGAACATCCGGGGGCAAGTGGCAAAGTTACCATCAACTAGCCATGTTGAAGCCATTTTTAACTCCAGCAGGTTCTGCTAGTGGCATAGCAGATTATGCGGTCTTTGGTGGTGGGATCATTGTCATGGAGGAGGAAGCGCTCCCCACTCGGAAGCTGCTTGAGCTTGTGGGTGAGTGTAAGCTCTGGGAGGACGTCCAAAGCCTTGGGGGAGGGGGATTAGCGGCAATACACTTATTGCTTATGAACTTAACCAACTGCTCTTGAGTTGGCACTAAATTGAGATTGTTGGGTTTAAATTCTTCAGGGCTTTTATATCCAGATCAGATGCCTGGAGGTGAGAGGACATTGGGATCACTAGGACAAGGTACCATTTTAACATCCCGCTTATAAGATGATTAGGGGGCTCACAAGAGTTCTCCCCCTTCTTGGCAGTTACTTGCTCTCAGCCCTTGTTATCTAGCCAGGCCCCACAATTCTTATCCTCATAGACAAATTACTTGCTCTTGGTTTGGCGCTTTTGATTATTACAGTTGAAAATGTAATTATCAGAGAAACGTAGCCAGGGCTACCCTTTACTGACATGATGGGGAAAAATGGGGGAAGCACTTGGGGACTTTGAACTCTCCATCCCCACTGCAATATTGTGGATGGCCAGTGAATCCCAAGCCACGTGACCAGAAGCTTTAAACTTCTTGGAGTACTCCTCAGGCTCATCTTGGGGATCAGATGAGGAAGGGGGAAGAGCCATCAGGAGGGGGAGGGGGAGGGTTCTTTGAGGCCTGCTTGGATGCCTCCTTTTTCTTACCAGAAGATGAGGTGGGCTCCTTGGCAGCCTTTGACTTCTTGGTATAGTGTTCCTTGGTGGGCTTGTAGTTGGCCTCTGAGTTGTAAAAGAAGTGGTCAGTAAGATCACCATCAGATTTATTGGGGAAGGAATTTTGGGGGAAGGTGAAGGGTATGTGGAAGATGAGGGTAGAGGGGGGAGAAGAGTAGGAGTAGATGGGGTTGGAGACTTTGCCTTTGCAGGCTTCTTGGCACGCTTGGGAGTGGAGGCAGTTTCTTTAGAGCTCTTGGAGGCTTGGCGCTTGGGCTGTTGGCTGTTCTTGTTTGATCTTGTCTAAATAAAAGTTTAGTTTTTTAAATAAAACAGTGTGAAAGATATGAAACACAGAGGTAAAGCAAAGTAAAAGTTAAATGAAAAGTATGCAAATAAAGTTTTATTTATCAAGAAAAAACAGAAAAAAGTAAATAAAAGCAAAATAGAAACTCAAAGTATAGATATAAAGATTAAAACATCAAAAATAAGTGAATTTATGATTAAGCATCAAAAATTTTAGGTTCAGCATAACATCTTAGTGCTAAATCAATGTAAAAGTATGCTTTAAAAATAAAAAAATATATATGAAAATCATATGGAGAGTAGCAGGAAAAGTAGTAGATTATATTTGCAAAAAAAAATTATTTGGATTTTTTATTGGGAGTTTAAAAATCAAAACATAGTAAAGTGTTGAGTTCAGCACTGTCAATCAGCTGGGAACAACTGAATTCTCACTGTTGAGTATGCCAGAACTGAGTATAAAAATCAAATATACTATGTTTTTTACATATAAAACTTGCTTAAATTTAAAACAAGTTTGAAAGTTAACTCAAAAACAAGGCAGTTTCAAATTCTCAAAATAAAAAATACAACATAAGTTAAAAAAGTAAATGATTAGGAAGGTGATTATTAGTGTTTAATTTATGCTTTGAGGAGCTGGGGGTGAATTATTTACCATAGTAGTGGTTAAAAGGTTAAGAAGCTCTCTGTACTAATCCCCAAGTTAAAGTGTCAAGTGGACAAGTGTCAAGTGGCGCTCATAGTGCATCACATATTAATTTAGCCTTAATTCTGAGCCTTTGATTAGTTAAATCCAAAACCACTTGGGTGGTGAGTGGATAGAGTCAAACAAAGAAGATGCCAAGTTTCAGTTTTTTATAAATTACATATGAAATCTCTTAATAAATTGGGCTTAATTTATGTGGCACCACTTAATCCACAAACCTGGAAATGACATAATGTAAAACAAGTGGGGTATTTGATTAATGTCTATATCACTAAATCCAGTATAGTAGTGCTTGGGAGCCTAAACAACAACTATGGACACTAATAATAAAATTATCATAGTAAATAACAAATTTTATATAAGCGCATATGTATTTAATTAATAAAATTAAAATTTGGCTTAAAAAGTGTTGAACTGGTCACTTTTTTGGTTTAGAGTGTCAAACACAGGTTTTTTCATTTCTATTGGTAAATTTACTTATAAATTGCCCCTTAAATTGGTATTTTAGCTAACCGAATTATTAAACAGAGTCAATTTTGAGTAAATTTAACCTTGGTTTCTGGTTTCAAACCCCTAAATTACTAGTAAAAATTAGCTTAAAATCAGTTAAGCCAAAAATTTAATAGATTCACATATGCAGCACTCAACTCCCTGGTACTTGACACTTTGTTGAGTACCAGGGAGTTGAACTTACCACAGTTGCCCTCCTTACAGCTTGCATTGAACTGAGTATAAGTAACTGTGGTAAGTTTGCCTCCCTGGTGATTAACTCGCTGGTACTTGACACTTTGTTGAGTACCAGGGAGTTGAGTGATGCATATGTGAATCTATTAGTATTTTCAGCTTAACTGACTTTAAGCTAATTTTTACTAGTAATTTAGGGGTTTGAAACCAAAAACCAAGGTTAAATTTACTCAAACTTGACTCTGTTTGATAATTTGGTTAGCTAAAATACCAATTTAAGGGGCAATTTATAAGTAAATTTACCAATAGAAATGAAAAAACCTGTGTTTGACACTCTAAACCAAAAAAGTGACCAGTTCAACACTTTTTAAGCCAAATTTTAATTTTATTAATTAAATACATATGCGCTTATATAAAATTTGTTATTTACTATGATAATTTTATTATTAGTGTCCATAGTTGTTGTTTAGGCTCCCAAGCACTACTATACTGGATTTAGTGATATAGACATTAATCAAATACCCCACTTGTTTTACATTATGTCATTTCCAGGTTTGTGGATTAAGTGGTGCCACATAAATTAAGCCCAATTTATTAAGAGATTTCATATGTAATTTATAAAAAACTGAAACTTGGCATCTTCTTTGTTTGACTCTATCCACTCACCACCCAAGTGGTTTTGGATTTAACTAATCAAAGGCTCAGAATTAAGGCTAAATTAATATGTGATGCACTATGAGCGCCACTTGACACTTGTCCACTTGACACTTTAACTTGGGGATTAGTACAGAGAGCTTCTTAACCTTTTAACCACTACTATGGTAAATAATTCACCCCCAGCTCCTCAAAGCATAAATTAAACACTAATAATCACCTTCCTAATCATTTACTTTTTTAACTTATGTTGTATTTTTTATTTTGAGAATTTGAAACTGCCTTGTTTTTGAGTTAACTTTCAAACTTGTTTTAAATTTAAGCAAGTTTCATATGTAAAAAACATAGTATATTTGATTTTTATGCTCAACTCTGGCATGCTCAACAGTGAGAATTCAGCTTTTCCCAGATGATTGACATTTCTGAACTTGACACCTTACTATGTTTTGAATTTTCAACTCCCAATAAAAAAATCCAAATAATTGTTTTTGCAAATATCATCTACTACTCTTCCTGCTACTCTCCATGTAATTTTTAAATATGTTTTTTTTGATTTTAAGTTATACTTTTAAATTGATTTAGCACTAAGATGTTATGCTGAACCTAACATCTTTGATGCTTCATCATAAATTCACTTATTTTCTATGTTTAACCTTTATGTCTATACTTTGAGTTTCTATTTTGCTTTTATATACTTTGTTATTTTTTTCCTTGAAAAATAAAATTTTATTTGCATACTTTTCAATTAACTTTTACTTTGCTTTACCTCTTTGTGTTTTATATCTTCCATACTGTTTTATTTATAAAGCTAAATTTTTCTTTAGCCAAGATTATCTAAATCCAATAAGCCTACCAAGCGCCAAGCCTCAAAGGGCTCAAAAGAAACTGCCTCCACCTCCAAGCATGTCAAGAAGCCTGCAAAGGCAAAGTCTCCAACTCCATCTCCCCCCACCCCATCTCCTCCCACTCCTCCACCTGTACCCTCATCTTCAACTTATCTCAATTCCTCAAATAAAAGTGATGACTCCTTCACTGATCACTCTTTTTACAAGTCAGAGGCCAACTTTAAACCCATCAAGAAGCGCCGTTCCAAGAGGTAAAAGACTGCCAAAGAGCCCACCTCTTCTTCTGGTAAGAAAAAGGAGGCATCCAAGCTGCCTCAAAGAACCCTCCCCCTCCTGATGGCTCTTCCCCCTCCCTCATCTGATCCCCAAGATGAGCCTGAGGAGTACTCCAAGAAGTTTAAAGCTTCTGGTCATGTGTCTTGGGATCCACTGGCCATCCACAATATTTCAATGTGGATGGAGAGTTCAAAGTCCCCAAGTGCTTCCCCCCATTTTTCCCCATCATGTCAGTAAAGGGTAGCCCTGGCTACGTTTCTCTGATAATTACATTTTCAACTGTAATAATCAAAAGCGCGCCACCAAGAGCAAGCACTTCATATGTATGGGATAAGATTTGTGGGGGCTAACTAAACACCAAGGGTTGGGAGCAGGTTACTGCTGATAAGGGGAGCACACCTGTGAGCCCCCCCCCCCAATCAGCTGATCACTTGTATGCTGAAGTGATACCTTGTCCAAGTGATCCTCACCTCTGCCAACCTCTGTGCTTCAGATCTGGCCATCAAGGCCCTTCAACACCTGTAGCATAACAATCTTAAGTTGGTGTCCACCCAGGAGCAATTTTTCAGTTCATCAGGAACAAGAGAATAACTGCCAATCTCCTCCTCCCAAGTCCTCAGATGTCCTCTCTGAGCTTACACTCACCCACAAGCTCAAGCAGCTTCCGAGTGGGGAGCGCTTCCTCCTCCATGACAATGAGCCCACCACCAAAGACCGCATAATCTGCTATGCCACTAGCAGAACCTGCTGGAGTTAAAAATGGCTTCAACCTGGCTAATTGATGGTAACTTTGCCACTTGCCCCCGGATGTTCAAGCAGCTCTGGATGATCCATGCCCAGATTGACATCCAGGTGATTCCACTTGTGTTCTTTCTTCTTCCTGGGGCCATCAAGGCCATTTACACCTATGCTTTTACCATCCTCTGCCAAGCACTTTCCCTCCTTCCTAACAACAACAATGCCAAGAAACCCCCTCACACCTGCGCCAACCCTCCTGCCACTGACAAAGGCCAGGCCACCCTGGACTTGGGGGAAAAGGTAAGGCTGAGAGCTCTGGGGCCTCACGTTTGCATCATTTACTTTGAGCCTGCTCAGTTCAATGCGTTTGATCAGCTTTTCAGCAGGGAGATGCAGGGGTGACACTTCCACTTCCGCCAAGCAGTTGCTCAGAATGTGCAGGCTATGATGAGCTTAGTAGGTTGAGCTGGAGGGACACTTCAGACACCTTCAAATTTGTGCTTGCACAATTTAGTGCCTTGGCTTTTTTAAAGCCAGATCATAATGTGCAGGGGTTTGAGGTTCTCTCAAATGATCCTTACATAGCAAAGCACTCAGAGTTCAAGCCTTCCCTTGAGTTCTTTGAGTCCCAGTGGATTGGGAAGGTTGTCATGCAGAAGCAAGGCAAGGCCTGCACCAAGGCCAGTTGGAATGTTTACCAGGCAGTAGTAAATGATGAGTTCAAGACCACCTCAGTGCTAGAGGCTTATCACAAACACCTCAAGGCCAACTTTGGGCTACACTCAAAATTCATTAAGTTTTTCTCCCTCCTGCATCACAAGCAGTAGAAAACCATCTCCAAGCTGTGTGACTTGGCAAACTGCATCCCCCCACCAAGCCCACAACCTGCTCCACCATATTCACCAAGGTCATTAAAAATGTGGCCAAGCATAAATAAAAGGCCTCAGAGATCAAGCAGCAGCTTGAGCTCATTGCAACTGTCCTCCTGGAAGGGGCCAAAATGAAGAAGGGGAAGAATGGGGAGGAATTTACTTGCTGTCTTGCTTCTATGGTGTTAATTTTTACTTTTTAGTTTTGATCAATTAGTCTTTAGTTTTAATTTTTAAGTTTTTTTATTTAATTAGATAGCTTTGATTTTTTATGGATACATGGTAAGTTTGAGATGAATATTTATAGTTGAAAGTGAATGAAATATCTTAATTTTGTTAATTTCCTAATAAAACAAAAGAAATTCACATTTATACTTATATGAACTATATCAAATAAATATTAATATTTCTTCATATTTTGCATAACTTTTATTGGTGTGTTTGCGTTTATTTTTGGTACATTGGAATTTTAATTTTTATGGTAATAAAAAATAATTTTATAATGAAGAGTGTAAATTACATAGTAAAATGAAAAATAGTTGCTTATTTCTCCTTAGTCTCATTAATTAGGTTACACTTTTTATTGCATTTTTTGAGCTTTCTGGGGTCACTTTAGTATACCATAGCTTTATAGCTTAATTTTATATATTAAAAGGTTTGGTACATCAAGATCTGTTAATTAAAAAAGGGTTAATTTCCAGTTGTTGATCAGGGAAAAAGCTGAATTCTCACTTTACTATAGTGTCAAGCACCAGGGAGTCAAACTTACCATAGTTGCCAAGTATAGATGGGAAATGTGATGGTTGTGCTCCCTTGCTCAGCAGCCTGAGCTTGAAGTAGCTCCTGGTACTGCTCCTCAACAACGTCAAAGTTGTCTTCACTTGAAAAATGTATACTAACAAAAAAATAAATAATTCTATTAAAAACAGAAAAGCAAAGAATTTCCAGAAAATTAATTTATTTAAGTTTTTGCTCCTTTTTGAGATATTCTCTCAGACAAAAATGGCCAAATTTAGAAGTGTGTACATTGAAAATAATGCTGTAGTTACCTGAATAGATTTTGATGGATTCACTCCAGAAATCCACTATTTCCAATTTGAATCCCAAAAATAATCAATATTTACCAAAAAAAGAGTTTTTTTGTGTTTGAACTCATCAATTTTGTGTAAGACCTCATGTGTTTTCTGTTTGTATCATATTTGCCACACACTCATTATCAAATTCAATGTAGAATGCTTTGGGAAGTAACTAGATTGTGTGTGTTTTGAATAAGACACTATGTGTTAGCTATCTTGCTTTCAGAATTTAGTATTTGACTTTATTTATAATGTATGATTGACTGTATGTTTTCTGGCCCTAGATAAATGGAAGTTTTATTGAGTGAATTGACTTTCAACTGGTTCCAGTTGTAATTTGTTTAGTGACTGAACCCATGCGTTCTAAACTGATTAATATACATAAGATCAACAGGTTTAAAAACTACTATAGTTTTCAAAGCTATGGCAACAACCAAAAATAGCTCAGATTTAAACAAAATAATTTCAGAAATAAACAAACCTCAAGTCATAGAGATTCATTATTCAAATAATCTAAGTATTTTTGGTAAACAAATTAATTGTGAAACAAAAAATTCACTAACACATTATACAAAATTATATCAAACATCAAGTGTTGTAGTTTAAACCACAAACAAAATGAACCAACTCAACAAGTGAAATGAATGGATGCTATTCCGGAATATATTATAGTTAAATTAGGATTCAACTGAGGCACCAACAGAAGGACTGAAATGAAACAAAATTTGAGCAATCTAGAAGCAAGATTTCACAAACACAAAACAAAATGAAGTCAAATTAGATGTGTAGTATGTGCACCTAAAATAGAGAAATAGCAGTTTAACAGCTAACCAACAGCTATCTGATTTAGGGACAGAGGCATTTTATTCATTTTCATGGATTCTTATTTGTGTATAATGGTTTTTAGAGCCTTCCAAATATGGAATAATGATTACAATAAAAAGAAATCATAAAATTTTAAACTTCTACTTTTAGTGGTTTTATCTTGGGTTTTTTACAATGGTTTTCAACAACAACAACATTTTCAACTGCACCAGTAAACAAGCCAGCAACAGCCAAGCCAGTTTTAATGAAGGTGAAGCTCAAACTTCAGAGGCACCCATTTACACCCAAGCCTTTGATGCAGGTAATGAGGAAGCTGACCTGTACTTGACCACCAGCCCCTACGGTTTTGACATGTTTGAGAGTCACTTAGCGTCTTGCTCTGCCCCTGCTCCCTTACCACCCCTGCACAAGCTGCCAACCAATCTGCCAATCAGAATGGTATCCCTGATTTGGAACAACTTCCTGCCGCTAGCCAACCTGCCCCCCCTCTCAGCCAATCAGGCTTCAGCTTTTGTAGCCCAGTGCACCAAGTGACAAATCATCACCACAAAATTTTTTCAGAAAATTGTGGCACTGAATCTGCAGGGTCTGTCCTGGGATCAGATTGCTGACCAATTGAAATTTACCTGAGTCATTATAATGCAGGAGTTCAACAACCTAATGAACAATGGAAATCTGATCAGGATAGCCAAGAAGCCAAAGAAGGTCCCTGAGTCCCAAATCACTGAGGCATACCCAATCATGCTTGATCTATTGCAGTGGGACCCCAAGCTTCCCCTGACCCAGATCTGGAAACAACTTGCGCACCATGGCATTTGGGTGTCTGAGCGCATGGTACAGCTCTGGATGTATGGGAAGGTGGCATCAGTCTGTGTGCTGACCAATGTTGCTGGCAACCAATGGGATGGCACCAAGGATTCACCATATGATCCCACCATCAAATCTACCCTGGCCCAATGCTTGACTAGTCTATCAGATGACGTCATGCTCATCTTCTAATGCAAGCTATCAATAGCTTTTGATGATTTTGGCAAGAAAGGAAGAGCTGAAACTCAAAAAGAAAGTAAGAAGCTCAAGAAGGAGACTTTCATTAGTGTGTTTCTGGCTGTTTCAGCCAAGGGTTCTTTCTATTATCAGACAAATCCAGATTTAAACAATGTCTACAAGTACAGCCACATCCTTGGTGGATTACTTGACTCCTGGGATGGCTTGAATTCCAAGCACCAGGTTTTCTTGAGCCACCAGATGGAGGGTAGCTCCACTGCCCTCCAGGCCATCCAGGGACGCGGACACCAGGCCTCAATTTACCCTGCTGGCCATGCAGACATCCATCTGGGTGATGTTGTCTTCTTCAATATTGAAGACATAGTACAGGAGCGCCGCCCTCAGGCTTTTAATGACCTCTATCTTGGGGTCCTTGACCACAATTCTCTCTTTGGTCACCAAATAGTGGCAGACCTGTTTGCCCAAATGGTTTTCCATGTGAACATGTGCAACCAATCACATAAGGATAAGCGCCTCCCACCCTGTGCCACAGCCACCTACCAGCCAATCAAGGCAATAACAGATGAGGAATATGATGAGTGGTATATGGCAGCCATCACGCAAAATCCTCCTCCCATACCCCTGCCACCATCCCCCCACCTTCTAGCCCCATCCACCTAATCCCAGACCCCCCAGGCCAGCACCACCTCTATGTCTTTCTTCCTGTGCTATTCTGTCTACTAGGCATCACTCTTCCCCGCCTCAATAAACCCCCTGTTATCAAACATTTTATATTTATATTATCTTTATTTTTAATTTCAATTGTTCATGTTCTATTTTTTTATAGTTAGTTTTATTATTTATGTTCAGCTTATTTCTATAAATTGTATGTTTACTATGATGTGTATCTAGATTCAGAACACAGTTATTTTTGACCCCTTTGCATTGCCCCTTATGATAATATTAACAACAATTTGGTGATCAGCTAAATTTGAATTAGAAAATTATAGATTATTGTGTTTATATAAAGTTGTTACTGATTCAAATTCAAAACATTAATGATAAACTTTAAGCCAATCAGGAGCTGAGTGATAAAGTGATTGTTGTGACATAAAGGGACATTAATAATTCTTTGATGTATGTCCACTAATTAATATGATTGGCTGGTTGTTTTGCCATTGTGCTTCATTGCTGCTATGGCAAGTTGTTGGTGAACTAGTGCTAACCCAGCAGCTGATTGAGCACTAGTCCATCAACAACTTGCCACAGCAGCAATGGCGCACAATGACAAAACAACCAGCCAATTGTATTAATTAGCGGGCATATATCAAAGAATTATTAATGTCCCTTTATGTCACAACAATCACTTTATCACTCAGCTCCTGATTGGCTTAAAGTTTATCATTAATGTTTTGAATTTGGATCAGTAACAACTTTACATAAACACAATAATCTATAATTTTCTAATTCAAATTTAGCTGATCACCAAATTGTTGTTAATATTTTCACAAGGGGCAATGCAAAGTGCCAAAAATAATATGGCAATTAAGTAAACAATGCCAACACAAAGCAAACAACACATAGAGTTAAGCGTAAACATATATACAATGGGTAAAAGATGGGATATTATAGTAAATGGGAAAAATCAAGGATAAACAAAGAGGCAAAAATATTGGAATAACACAGATTTTATTGGGGTGGAAGATATAAAAACATATGGAAAGGTTAGTAAAAAACAAATGAGAGAACTTGAAAAACTATTCAAAGACCTTGGCTTAGTGATTGCCAAAATTAAAGATATTGTCCGCAAGGTTAAGACAAAAGTGAAGACTGCCGTCCTTACAGGGACAAAATTGAAAAGGTGTCTGCCAAGGCACTAGTGGCCAAGATGCCAGAGACATCTGAAACAACCATCAAAAACATATTAAATGTCCAGAAACCCGTGGTGGAAGGCCTCAAATCCAAGTCCTTTTCCCTCTCTGTGCTGTCTGTTTGGGTCAACAACCCTGAAATGTATGCCCACCTCAAACCTGCAAAGTGCACAAGAACAAAGGACGCCAAATTTCTGGCGTAATTGCTTGCGCCAAGAATGGCAAAGCTGCAGGCAAGGAGGAAACCTGCAAAGGTAACCTAAAAAATAAATTAATAAAAATTTGTAAATACTTACCTGTTTTTTAGAGAACATAGACGGTGAACTCTACCAAGTCCTGGTCCCCTTTGTCCCTGCCACATTCTATTCCAACTATGCCAATCATGTGGCAAGGAAGCTGTTTCTGTCTTCCCCTGTCTTGCAGGAGCTGGAGGACCGCATCCATGGGTCCTTCCCAATGTCCAGTGAGGCATTGGATGAGCTTACACATGCTGAGTGGGCTTCTGAGTGGGCAGTTACTGCCTACAAGAATGCCCAACTGGTCCACCTTGACCCAGTATCCCTCAGTGGAGTTTACTGTGTAAACTCTATTAAGCTTGTTTGGGACGTCCTGGCAATGCTCCCATTCAAGAATATACCAGAGATGGGCCAGGCACATGCGGCTGCTTGCTTCTGCTTCCTGGTGGAGTACACCATGTCTTACCTGTTGGAGAACTTTGGGCGCATGGTGAGTAAATTGGCTGTTACAGGCGCAACAGCTGTAAAGAAGACCAAGATCCTCCTGGCAGACTTTGGGCTGGCCTGGAGTGCCAACAAGACAGGGGTCCCTCCAGCAATGGAGCTCACATTTGCCAAGACAAAGCATGGGAAGAAGATTAGTGCTATGTTTAATAAATTGTGCAAGTTTACTGAAGCCTTTGCTGGGCAAAGGCTTCATCTGGTGGTTTACCTGGGATATCTCTTTTACTTTGGGATGAGCGCGTCTATAGAGGACCTTGACGGGGTCCTCCTAGGGATTAACAAGGCCAGGCTCTCCCTGGATAGGAAGAAGGTCCCCCCGGGTTACAAATCAGTTGAACATGTTATCCAGGAGCCCTAGTCCTGGCTGGCATCTACAGGTTTGCAGCCCCACCAGAAAAGCTGCTGCTCCATTCCCACCTCACTATCCTCCCTTTTACTAGCTGCAGAGAATACTTCCAGCAGGGTGTATCCACTGTGCATGGTGTGGTGGTGGAAGTTGTGCACCACCTTCATTGCAGGGTGAGTACATACCACCAAACCCACTACAGGTGCTCTTAATAAATTCTCTCTTCCATTAAATTTCATTACAATTTATATCATTTTTATTATAATAAATTTTTATAACTTTTATTTTAGCAAACAAGTTTTGCAAAATAAATCCCAGAGAAGGTTTTCATAAAAGCATAAATATATTTACTTTAATAAAATTTACTTCTATTCTGTACACTTTACATTTAACTTTTTTACTTTGATTTTTATATTCATTTGACAAAAGTTATATAAATATATTTGCATAATCCAGTATCAAGTGTTTGGGATAACCTCAGATGGCATAATAAAAAACAATATAAAATAAATAAATTACTTACCCATTGATGGTATTGCCAAATGTGATTGTGGGCTTAGAAGCTTCTAAATATAAAATGTAATTAATAAATCTTAAATAGTAAATTAGAGAATATAAAATAGTTGGACACACTAAGCCTTTAATTGATTGACTGTTTGGCTAGGCATGCAGGGATAAACAAATCAGTGTGGCCATAGAATTTGGCCACTGTCTCAGCTGGGAGGGTGTGGATCCCAGCCTGCAGCAAAGCAAAGAGGTCCTCAGTCCCAGTTGGGGATTCTTGCTTGACAACTTGCTTGAGCCACCCAAAGACTTCCTTGATGGGATTTAGGAAGGGCAAATAAGCAGAAAGGAAGAGAAGGCAAACATTTGCTGTGGCCAATTGCTGGGGGCCCACTGTGATGCTAGTATCAATTGATGGAAATTCCTCAAGAATATCTGCCACCTTAAGGAGACCAACATTGTCCAGCACAATGACATTGGTGAAGCCTGGGCTTGTGCGCCTCAGGTGCTTTTGGACCAATTGGAGGAATGACATAAAGGTACGGCTATTGTGAGAACCCAATATCATTTAGTATAGCTTGAACCCCTTTGGACCAAGGAGAGCAACCATTGAGTAGGCTGTGGTGCGGACTGCCGCACGCCAAGCTACCCCGTCATTTGAGCCTGTGGGGACATAGCTATATGAATTGTGCATAGACAAGGTAAATGCTGATTTGTCAATATAATAAAATTTGACCATCCCCTTGGCTTTGAGGGCAGTATACACCTCTGCATATTTTTTCCAGACATCAATGTTGGCTGGGTTATTATAATTGTAGGGAGATACTCCAAGATTTTTCCAGGAAAAGTGCATTCCCTTCACCAGATGATAGTAAAAGGAAATTGAAGCCTCAACCCCAAAAGTAGACTTGACTATTGCCTGTATATTTGCTAGTTTAAGATGGCAATCTTGGGCTATCCAGTGGTGGATTGCCCATTTGTGCTCCTTGGTGAGCATGGTTGACATGTGCAAGGATTTCTCCGCGGCAAGGACTTGACCAGTATTGATGAATTTGTGGAAGGTCTTGCTGGGTACTTGGGATCCACTCCAATAAGGGCCGCAGAAGCCTTGTAACACCAGATTCACACATTAGCTTGAGCAGGATGATGTGTTTGATATCTGGGATGCGCTTCTGGGCAGGCTTAGTGGGAGTAGTTGAAGTGGGATCCTGCTCAGGAACTGGCTTGCAAAGCATGGTTATCTTGTTGTAGAAGGCTGCAACTTTCTTTAGCACTAACTGTCCCTCATCAGTTCTTAAGAACTCAGGCTCCTTGTCCTCTTCCTGATTACTATCACTGACGTAGGGCTCATAGCTAGTATCAAGTACAGGCTTCACCTTCTCCAGCATGGCTCATGGGACTGACTCTTGCCGGTACACAATATCAAACACATATGAAGTAAGTTCTACCTCCTTGTTTCTAACTTTATTGGTTGAGGTTACCTTGGTGGGCTTCTGGGTCAGCTTGGGGACCCAAGGGTTGATTCTCTGCACCCTAGCAGCTTGTGCTCCTCAAACTGGCTGTATCAGTGCAGCGTCACTATTAAACTCTCCTCTCCTGTCTTCTTCCTGAGTAGGCATTTGTGTTGCACTAACTCTGTTCTTTGACCCACGGGGACAACCACAACTGCAGCGCACAACAGGTGCATTGGTACTATGTTGTTATGTTCCTTCCATTTTGAGAATTTAATAAAATCTTAAATAAAATTCAATTAAGTTACTCCCTAATTTTAATTTTTGATTTTATCTTAATATGGATATTTAATTAATATTCCCCCCAATATCCCAATTATAGATTTTTTGTTTCTTAATTAGTTGTTTTTGGTTTTACAACGCCATTTTAGAATACTCAAAAAAATCCACCCATTTTCCCAGATTTTACTACCAAATTCAAACACCCAACACAATATTTTTAAAATTTGTGTTTCAGATTGTGTGCCCTATTTTAGATACCTTGGTATCATTCTTGATTACAATCCATTGCACACAACATTTGAGTGATTTTGTTTACATAGTGAGTTGCTATTGTGTTTTGTTTTTGGATTGAGTTTTGACACACCGCGCCTGGGTGTATTTTGTCACCAATTCACATAGTAAACATATGTACATCAAAAGTCAACTCACACCATTTTGTTTGTGAATCAATGTATTTCAGATTGTATTTTGAATAGTTTTGCTTTGCACGTGAGCACTTCTTTGCTGTGTTGACCCATTTTGCCAATAACACCAAAAATCCCTGTTAACAGAGTGTATATTTTAACCTGATAGTTGGATTTTAATCAAATCTGAAACCATTTTATTTAAATCTGAGGTATTTTTGGTTGTTGCCATAGCTTTTAAAACTACTGTACACTATTTGCTATTTGAAATAATTTCATATTTTGTATTAGTGATAGTTTGTTTATTGTTTGACATTTTTCCTGTTCACCAAAAATACTTAGATTATTTGATTCCTGAATCTTGCCTGACTTGGGTTTTGCTTAAATATAAAATAATTTTGTTTAAATCTGAAGTATTTTTAGTTGTCACCATAGCTTTTAAAACTACTGTAATATCATGACTCATGTAAATGATTTTCATAAATTTTAAAGCACCTAGATGTCTTTTCAGACAATTCTAATAAAAATGATACCCAAATATGATAGCTCCAGATGCTCTAGATGCTCAAATATATGGTTAAATGCTGGAATTGGGCTCAAATCATAATCAAAGGCATAGACTCAATTTGATTCATCTAAATTAATTCTAAGAACACATAAAACTAAAAACAACATATCTCTATGAATACTAAGCTGATCTTAATGTCAAATAGCTTATTTTAAAGCTACATATCAGCTCTACTTTTCAAAAGAATTTAGAAAAATAAAAATGTAATATTTTAAAATCATTATTTTAGTTTTACTAAACTTAATTGTAATCCTCTACTTATTTGGATTTATTTTTATTTTTTGTTTATACTTAGAATATGCAGTTTTAATTTTAAATATACATAATCAAATTTATCTTTTAAGAAAGCATTTAAATATAAATTAAATTTAACATAAGATAAGTAATCACAGCCAAAAAATACAATAAACTATATTGAATTGATATATTATATTCAATCTTATATCTGTCCTTGGACGGGGCAACCACCTAGCATATAATAGTTTTCGTATCTCTGATCGATCTATAAAATCCAAGATGTCGGTTGGCTACTAGCTTTCAAAATTGGCTTTAACGAGTCGGTTTAAACTTAGACAGAAAAAGGTCATATTAAAACTCCATAAAGCCAATCAAAATGTTTCGAATTGGGGGATGTTCTAGCAGACGAATTAAGTGTGTAATTGACTTAAAGTCATTTTCTGGGGTTATCGGAATACTTGGAAAAGTAGCGAGATGAGGCAACTTGTCAGTTAAATTATAACGCCTTTTATGAGATAAGGGGATTAGGCACAAAGAAATGTTTATCCCTGGGTAACATCAGTGAAAAGCATGACTAAGAGCCTCACTGGATCTTTGGTGTACTTTTTGCCTCCCTACTTCATAGTATAGCTTAAGATGCGACTTAGTCGATTGAGAGACAACTTCACTGAGTAGCTTTAGGATAGGTCAAAAGTTTCATTTCTGAACAGTGTATAGGCCTCAAAGCTTATAGTCAAACCTTTTTAAGTAATGGGGTGCTTGGGGTGAGGTCACTCTAGATAACCATGTAAAGACTGAGGGGTTCGAAACCCATTCCACTTATATTTAAACAAAATAATCGAATAAAGAGAAGCTGATTTACCGTAGACAAATTTATTAAAGCTTCCAACCAATCAGCCTTTACGTTTTACTTCCGAATTCCAGTTGGCCCAAGTGAATGTGCCTGTCAGTGGCTGTGCCAAGCAGCAGCTCTTCCCTCTAAGAATTATTGTACTTCCTCTACACAGTCTCCTTGTTTAAATCTGTGCTTCTTGCAATAGAGTTCAAAACGGTTCAGCCAAGTGGGGAAGTCGGTACCATCAAAGAAAGGAATGTTCTGGGCAACAATGGCCTTTAACAGGTCCAGGGAATTAAAGGGATGGCTTGTAGCTTCTCTAGGTGGATTATTGAAAGACATCTGGGAGTCTTCCCTGGCAGGATCACCAATGTAAGATTACACAGCAAATGTGCTCTTTTACAAGTCATGTAGGTTTAAAAAGACAGATATAACATTCTTCTGCTTGGTTTTGTCTGGATGGTGATTTCAATGTAAAATTTGAAATTCACTCAAATCAATTAAGAACACAATAAATGGATTTATGAATGTACTTGTACTATAGTATTGAATATTTTGGCTGAATATATAATATTCACCAACAGTTGAAATATGGAGAATATGGGGAAGTTAGGAGGTAGGCCATGAGACTGGTGATTAATTGAAATACAGAGATTTCAGGAGTTTAGATTAACTGAAACCCAGTTAATTGATGGTTACATCACACCAGTCACCACTGTATCTCACAATGCATAATGGATGATTACCAGTCATCACATGATGGGTCTAAATCATAGCCCTGTTTGATTCCTTTGCACAAGCAGGATCTTACTTTTTCCTATTAAATATGAACCCAATTACAAAAACAATCACACATGTAATGTCATCCAGCACAGATTGCATCCTATCTAGATTATTGCCACAGTACCACCCCCTTGGTGGCTCAATGACTTTCCCTGTGGTATGTTTTTTTGGAGGGGGAAAATAAAATTTATCAGTGTTCAAAGACAGCATTTAAAGGAACATGGCCATTAGAGAGTTGGAAGAAAGTGGCACTGAGGGGGGCAGGACCCAGTGGTAGCACTGAGTGACACCAATGTATACCTTCAGAGGATATTCTCTGTGAGTGATCAACAAATATTTATATCATCTGGGACTCCCCAGGGAGAATGTGGCCATATTTATCAATGTGGGCAATAGCTTGCTCAATCAGTGTGAAAAACCTTTGTTTCATCACAAGCACCAGGTTAGGGCCTGGGATGATACATATAAGGAGCTGTTTTGCAGGCAAGAGCTTAATATTGGTCAAATAAAGATTGGGTACCTAAGAAAGGTAAATGTTGGTTGGTCTATTTTTATGTCTAGTATTGGTGGTTGGAATTGGTTTCCTATGCCTTGGTATATTAGTAAGATGGCCCCTTGTTAGTACTTTGGAAGGATATATGTGGTGCCTTGGGATAGTTATACCAAGGGGTATAGGCATCCTTAGACTAGCTGAGGGGAGAATAAAGCTAGGTTTCTTCCATAGGATGAATGTGCTGAGATAGCATTAAAATCCTGATACTAACTGGGGTAATAATACAATTGGGTTACTTTAACTGGGAAGGAGATAGAGTTTCTCTTCCTATGACTTTAGGATGGTCTTAATAAGGGCTTAAAATAGCTGGAAAAAGCAAGAATAGCTCAGAACCATCATTAGGATAGCTTTCCAGAGAAGCAGCTTCAGAACCTAATTATTTGAAGGATTCTGGGAAGAGAAGTTGGTTAATTTGCACCTGAAAGCTCAAGCTAACCACTTGGTTTAGTAAAGACAGAGTAATGCATGAGATATGATTAATTCTGATGACTTAGGTGAAGGACACTGATGGGAGACAAGTATAGATAAAACTCACTTGGAAGGATTATTGCCTGAGTCTGAGGTATTTTACTCATGGGGACTCACAAAAGTAAGTCTGGGTAGAAGTCACCTGTAAGGGCTTGATAAGTTGTTTAATAGCTATGTGAGATGATAGGCTATGATAAGAAGTTTGTAACAGATCAGGGAAGTGTTTCAGCATTTCTCTGAGGTGGTTTGGTAGAGAAATAACAGAACAAGGCAGATTGGGGAAATATTGACATATGCAGCTCAAAATTTCTTCAAAGTAGGTGATTTATGGCAAAAGGAGCAGAACAGCGCCAAAAAACAGTGAATGAAGGCAACTGGAAGTTTCTCTGAAGAAGCTAGTTTTTGTCAATAGAAAAAGGGCAGCTGTTAGGAATATTCCTGACATAAATCAAATTCTGACCAAAAGGAAATGTTGGAAACAAATAAGGAAATGCCCAATTAAAGAGGCAGAATTTGATGAAGAATCCCCCCCTTTATCAGGGGAAAATAAAAATTGAATTGGGAAAAAACGGACTTTAGTAGGCACCAGATTAATTTGTCATCCAGGCAGGTGCCCACTGCTACCGCACAGATGCCTGTCAGCCACCTGCTTGCCCAGCTGCCTGACAGCAGGCCCACTTCCAGCACCCTGCCAGGCTCCTACCCACCAGCCAGGCCCCCACCAGCCACCCGCGCACCCAGCCAGCTGCCTGCAAACCCGCTGTCAGCCTCCCACCCACCCACTCGCTCCTCGCCTCCTGCCTGCCTCCCAGCCACCAGCCCCCAGGCCACCTGCTTGTTCCCCAGGTCCCAGTTGGCTGCCAGCCACCCACCTGGGTCCCAGGTCCCATTCCCCAGTCAATTGGAAGTCACCATACCCGACAGCCAATCAAAAAGTACCTGATTGCAGGGAAAAATACAGGGAATAATTTCTGCCCTGCAGAAGAAAGGAAAACCCAAAATTCAGATTCTAAAACCAATTATGACCCTTCAGAAGATAGGAAAAAGCAGTTCTCAAAAGTTAAAAATAATTTGACTTCAAACCAATGGGATTCAGATGACCACACCACATGCTTGAGACCAGACCTCAGCCAAACTGAACTTTCCAACCCAAAAATAGATTTGGAAATTCACATGAGCCATTCCCATCACCTGACTTCACAACCAGGGAACATCATTGGCTCCAGGCAGGAATGGCCAAACCCCTAGCAGATTGCCAAAGAACAAGAATTTGGCAACCTCCTCAAACCCTAATTCCTAATCACATTGTCCAAACTTCTGGGATCCCCAATCCCTTGCTTTCACTCCCACTTGCAAAATTTTGCAAGTGGGAAGCACTATAAATAAAGGATCCCTCCTCATTAATAGCTTGTGCTATTATTGAGATTAATAACCTCAATAAAGTGAAATTCTCCTCAAACTACTTAAGTCAACTTTAATAATCAGCCCCAGCCAACCTCCCTCCAATCCAAGGAAGATGAACCACCTCATCTTCACAGCTGTACTCACAGCTTGCCTTGAGATTGGAGGCTACTAGCAAGGATCAGAATTATTTGGGCCCTCGCCAGAAGGACTAGGTCATGATCCTCACTTTGACCCTGGACAACTAAACTCCTCACACACTGGTCCCTGGCCTCCTCTGGTGTCCCCACATTCCACAATATCCATTGCAGTGTACACTTCCTTATACTATGTCTTAACCTACTTTACCAGGAGCTTTGGGAGGTACAATGTCCACTCTAAGGCCTTCTGCTGGTTAATGACCATATACCCAATCATCACTGCTCTAACAGGATTCCAATTTTCCAACCTGCTACCTTATCTGCTGAAAGTGGTATCCACCATTTTGGGGTATTACAACAGCACAGCAAAAGAGTAGGGGAAGGCTCTTCAGGGGTTTTCTGAGAACAGGTGCTAGAGGAGCAAAAGACCAAATAACTTGGGAAAACTGATATCTAGGGGCTTGAATACTAGGAAAAATTGAGGTCAGAACATACAAGATAACATGACAAAACAAAGAGAATATTAGTTTCCTAGTGAAACATGTGAGTTCAAATGCTTGAAAGCATTGCAGCAAGCAGGTTATTTGTTTGGGACGCCAGGGGCAAAAAGTTGATGGTGTGCTCCATGAAAAATTTTCTCCCTATTTGAGTTTAGAAAAACTGTGAAGTCTAGCAAAGCTCTTCAGATGTTGAAGAATGAAGAGCATTGATGGGACTGGTTGAGTTTGAAACTTATTTACTAGGTATGTTTATTAATAAATTAACTGAAAGATTAACAAATATCTTCAGGAAAGGTAGGAGAATGCAAAGAGATTGGGTGGAGTAAGTTTGAAAGCTTATTTTATTATAGGAACAATAGAAAATAAATAGCTTAAGCTTTTGAAAAAATCATCCTAAATGGGATTTAGCCTAAGACAAGGGGAAATTATATAAGAAGAGTTAGCCAAAAAGATGCAGAAGGCAGGTTTTCACTAAAGGATCTTAAGTTATAACAATTTCTTGGGTTTCAAACTTGAATATCTTTTCCCCCAAGCAGTGAATCAGGGTCTGGTGACACTCAAAGTAGTATTTTGCCCCCAAAAGTCTGCAAACAGTTGCATTTTTGGAAGGTTTCTAAGGGGCTCTTCCTTCTGTTAATAAAGACTTGTATAATCCCTATTTTTTACAGTTTTAGAGGCATTGAATATTTCCCCACTGTCTTTTATACCCATGTTGGAAAAGAAAAACAGTATAGGCAACAGTGTATAAGACTTTCTAGAAGCCAAAACCCCTAGTGATGAGTGGAACAGAATGACCAGAGGACTCCCCCTGTCTACAAGAGGAAATGACTTCCCAGGAAAGGATTTTAGAACCTTATTCCAAGAGCTGTATGCCCCCAGAACATAAAGCTCAGGCCAATGCCATGGTTCATAGATAAGACTCCAGTATAGTGTTGGGAAAAGTCTTGGAGGAGTTTTAGGACTCTAATCTAGATACAAGGTGCTGGAAGTAGAACACTGTCACTTGAAGAATGGCAAATCAACCTACTTGGTCCCTGGCAATGATCTAAGACACCCTATAGTAACCTCTCAGGAGCAGGAGCACCAAAGGACCTTAATTAAGGATGTCACTAATTTTGGTTTTGTTTATAGTCTGTCAGTAATATTCCTGACACTAGTCAAATATCCACTATCATTCCAATTTGGGCTAAAAAGTGGATTTCTGGGCCAAATAAAACCCATTATGAACAGAATTTTCCATACCTGAATCAGAAAAAAACCAGAATACCAGAAGTGCAAACAGAACTCATCTCAAACTTGAATAATTTAACATCTTGGCAGGTGCCTGCCAACCACCCAGGTTCCAGGCCAACCTCTCCTCCAGCCAATTAGATTTCACTAAGGGGAGTAGTCAATCAAATAAGTCCCTTTTAAAAGGGTTAAAAATAGAAGGCAACTCATGCATCCCAGAACAATATGCAACCAATTCCCAAATCTTGACTGTCCATCCTGGCCCCAACTAATGGGGATCTGGGACCCAGATCATGTGGTTGGGGCCAGACTATTGCCAAACTCTGCCACCCAGGTTAAAAATAAGCACTGAAGAATTCATGAAACCATTTCTCCTCCTGGCAATAGATTAGCTAGAATATATTAGCTCTAGCCAAGAATTGCCTATCCAGGACAGATAGCAGGTGAACAAAAGTTTGGCCCTATTCTAAGTTTTAAATTCCAACTTTTACAATCCAGAATTTTGGGATCCTAAATTCCCTGTTTTCACTCCCACTTGCAAAACTTTTCACAGTGGGAGCAGCTATAAATAAAAGATCCCCTCTCAGAGATAGGTTGTATAATCATTGAGAGAATACCACTCAACTATATCAATTTTAATTCCCCTACCTAGACACCTAGACTAACTTCAACCAATATTCAATCCCAAATCCAGTGAAGATGAATCATCTCATATTCACAGCTGTGCTCACAGCTTGCCTTGAGATAGGAGGTTACCAACTTGGTCCTGCTACCTTTGGGCTGTCACTAGAATAACTTGGACAAAGTTATTACAATGAACCAGAAAAACTCAATTCTTTGTACAGTGGATCCTGGCCTCCTCTGGTATTACCCCACTCCACCATGTCTTTTGCCATATATACCTTCACTTACTATGTGTTGACATACTTTGCGGGAGTTTTGGTTGCTACAACACTCCTGCCAAGGTCTTCCAATGGTTGATGACCATCTATTCCATTGTCACAGCCTTGAAAGGGTTCTGGTTTGCCAACCTCCTGCCATATATGCTTCAGATAATACCCAAAGCTTTAGGGTATTACAAGTCTATATGGCCAGGTGGTATATCAGCTGTCAGACCAGTTCAGATTCTGTCTTCAAACTCAATTTGAAGAAAAGGTCAGACTTGGGGTTGAAATGAAGTGAGAGACAAAGAAGATGAGTTGCTTCAGTCAAAACCTATCAAAAACAACACATGAAAAATAATTATGTTCAATTTAAGCTTCAGAGTAGTCATATAGGCTGCACTTCCTAATGAGGCAAGACTCCAGAAAAACCACCCATACCAGAAGGCCTTGTTAAACAATTTTCAGGCAAGAGCTTGTTGATGGGTTGTCACCAATGGCATTTGGATGAGACATATTTTCCCATGATATACAAATCCACGCTATATTCATTAAATTACATCTAATGTATGATTTTTTTCCTGTCCCCTTTCTGGACTGTTGTCTTTTCCAGTATCAATATTCAACTATATCTAGTTCAGTTATAAAACAAATATAACTTAATGATTTATTGTAATATTTATGCTTTTAATAGCTTTTCAATCAAAAGAACATCTAATTTTAAGCTAAACTTACATTTTATGAGTTTATGATAAAGTAATTTTCTTTATAAAATTAAGACTAACTTACTAATTTTTTGCTTATAATAACGCTTTTTGAGTAATACCTCTAGGCAGAAAATATTTTTTCTTGTAACTTTATTAAGGATTTGTTTAAAATAAATAAATCTGCTGTCAATTTTTCATAATAAAGAGTACTGTAAAGATGAGCCCAAAAAATAAGTTGTAATAAAAGAAATAAACTGTACATGGTTAAAAGTAGATTGTGTACTAATAGACAATTTATTTATATAATATATCATCATTGAGTGTTAGTATTTTGGGATATTGACTAATTAAATTTTTTAACCAATTAATGTGGGCCAGCTGTAAATTGCTCTTAGAAATGGGTTCAAAAAAATAAGGCAGGCAACCAGGCCACAATACCAATGGATTAATGACCAGATCATCTCCTTATATTAAAAAATTCATTTTTTCTAATTAAAAAATGTAACCTTCAATTATTGCTCATTAATTCCCTTTTTCAAGCACCTCAACATGCATAAAATTATAATTACTATTCTAAGCTTTAATTATATTCTTGAACAAGAGGGCTATCATATGGACTATTGCCTGTGTTATGTCTAAAAGAGCCCACCATAGCTGGGATGTCAGGCCAAAAACTCTAAGATAAAAGGCCTGAGACTATTGTATTAGGGTAGCTCTGATTGAGGAACAGTCACTTTCACTAACTAGTGGTTAATCAGGCTAGCTAGCCTTGGAACATGGCCCAGGTAGACAGTTACTCTGCACAGGTTGAGGGATAGTTGTACATCATCAGAAAAGGTACTGAGCTGTGGAAGTTATCAAGTGAGCTTCTTTCACAAACCATACACGCCCAAGGTTGGCCCCCCTGCTGTGACACCCTAAAGCTACTTAAGTCTCTTCTTATCATTTTGAGCTAACTCAGAAAAAATAGGCAGCTGGGCCAACCTCAATATCAGTTGTCTAATGAAGAATTAATATTATAAATCCTTTCTGTAATTTGATTCTCATTAAGTGGAGAGCAAAAGATTATTATGTCATCATACAGTTGTTG
The DNA here is from genome assembly GCA_014839935.2 of Entomophthora muscae. Taxonomy (NCBI): domain Eukaryota; kingdom Fungi; phylum Entomophthoromycota; class Entomophthoromycetes; order Entomophthorales; family Entomophthoraceae; genus Entomophthora; species Entomophthora muscae. The sequence continues at coordinate 35,169 of QTSX02003749.1, forward strand.
AAAAATCTACAATTGGTTCCTCTTTGAAAATTAATTCCCCAAGTGATCCCCAAACTAATCATTAAGTTGGTGGCACTCTTATCAGTCACCCATCTAATAAGTGGATCAAATCTTCCAAGTCCTAAACAGAACACTATTTGGACAGTCCCCCTGACTATCATGATATATATGGACAGTATGTGGCTTATCCAAGTAATTGTTCCTATTTAGGATTTAAATATTTGATCCCTGTATTAGAAGGATAATTGATAAGGGTACTAGCAACTTAATGATTAGTTGGGGGAATTACTCTGGAAATTCCTTCTCCAAGAGGAACTAATTGGAGATTTTGTGAGAGTATAAATCCCTATGGTAAAGTATAGATACAAAGACTTATGAGCCTATATACAGAAGTAGGAAGAACAATCCAAATCCTTTGGGCCTTAGGACCTGTCGGACTTACTACTTATGACAACAACAAAATATTCTGGGCCAACAGCTACGCCAAAGTCACAGGTTCTCTGTACTTTTCTAATATTAGAATACTTAGGTTATCATCTGGTGGATGATAAAATACTACAGTCTGCAGATTTCTGATACCAAGAAGAGACATAAAATATTTTCTATCTAATAAAAATTTTAGATAGGTATTTTTAATCACTTCCATCTACTATATGTAGAACTTAAATGGCTATAAAATCTTGACAGAACAGTTAAAAAATCATAAAAAGATTTTTTGGCTTAAAAGTGTAATACTTTTAATCCATTAATATTAAATTTTCTGCTAGAAACACTCCTAAACTTACATTTTAAGTATATCAAGTACTGTAAATTCAGAACCTAAACGTAAAAATGCGGGATTGTCAAATCCTTGATCCAATTTTTGAATCACTTTTGTGGGATGGCCTTTTTTAATTAAATTGATTTTTTTGAGTATTTATTTGAATATTTGAAAATGTGGGAACTCATAGACACTTTGTAAAGTTCAAGTTAAACGGCATATTTCCTATGGAAAAATGAATTAAGATGGAATCAATTTTGAAGCGTTCAAATCCATCAACCATTTTCATTAAGTTTACTATGTTTTTTGGAATTGCGGGATTGTCAAATCCATGAACCAAATTTCAAATCACTTTTGAATGCCACTAGTAAACTCAAATATTAATTGTGGGAACTGGAATCCAAATTGAATACACATTAAGTATACTAGGAAACACTGACCCATATTAAGAAGCTCCACCAAGACTAAAATCAAACTAAAAATTCAATCTCAATAACCATGTTTAGACATAAAAAGTGATTAATTTTTAAAATCATCCAAAACTGGTAAGGATACAATATTATACACTTCAAATTATGGATATAGAAATTCTGTTACTATTCAAGGCTAAATCAAGAGAGAACAACTACCCACAACTAAACCAATAAATCCAAATAAATGCATATTCAATCTAAAAAATATTTTTATTTTATTTTTATGGACTGTCAATTGCATTCTCAACCAGCTCCTGCACCAGCCCGTGGGGCAGTCTGTCCACAAGGGCGTCCCAGAGAGTCCAAGAACAGACCCAGAATCCAACTCAAGGGGATTCATGCCAACACACAGGCCTCCCAAGGTGTCAGCGCCAGCCAACCACCTCCTGCATCTCAAGCCAGGAACAGTAGCCTGAATCCAAGATAGAAGCCTCTTAAGGCCTGCCACAAAAGTCTCCTATACAAAAGTCATTGGGAATAATGAGGTTACATACACCTCCATCATGTACCCAGTTGTCACCTGGCCTGCACTCTTGATCCAAGAGTTGCTACTTCCTGCCCCGCGTCTTTGATACATCATATGAGCCATTGACCACCACCAAAGAGCCATCTGTGCCTGTATTGTATGTGTAGTGAAACTCATCACCAGTTGGTTGCTCTAATCCTGATTGTTGTTGAGTACTTCCTGATTGTATTAGATCCTGATTGCCTTTCCAATATAGTAGTTGTTCCTGATGCTTATGGTTTAGACTAGCTACTGGATCATTGTACAAGACCAACTAGCTTCCGGATTGTTCATCTACACTGTCTTGGTTTTGGATTAGAAGTTCCATAAATTGGATGTTAAATCTACCAACCAATGTAGTTCACCAACTGCAGTTAATAATTGACTTCCCCATCTTTGAGTCTTCTGCAACTCCCTTGTGCTGCTGGGGCTGTTCCCATCTTCCCCTGATTGCTGTGTTGATCCCTAGTAGTTCAACATTCATTTCCCCCTTCCTCAACCCCCATGCAATGACCAACTTACCTTGAGCTATCAAGTAAGTTGTAGTATATAAACCCCTCTTCTTTTCTCAATAAAGATATACATTACACCCTCTTATATTAGCTACACCATTGAATATTTCTTTGAGTGTATAATCTAAGAACTTCAAAGGCTAGTATCCTCCTATTGACTACACTACCAATTAGCTTGACTAGAAGTCACTTATTGAGGATTTGCTTTAGAGTAGTTGCTGTCACCAATACTCCAAACCCTTTGTCGTTCTCCAGGTCTGATCACTTCTGTACTACCAACTACCTGTCTGGCATCCAACTAGTACAGTACCAAGTCTACCAACCAACACCTAGATCTGTCCCCCAATCCCACTGTCTGAATTCTAGTCCATTGACCAACCGACAGACTATCCCCAATTACCGTAGTAAGAGTACCACATCTTGGTGCTCACTACAGGGGCTTTTAGCCAATTTCTTTCCAACCTCTTATTGACGCCTACAAAGCCTCTGACAAGGGAAGAACTTACCCAACATGGTTAACACAAGATTTTCTGGAGTACCTCTTCTACCTTTAAATGACAATATTCAACACGTTGATTGTCCTAATAGAACAGTCTCTCCAGCCACCACCACATCAGCACCATCCCAAACAAGCGCCGTTAACCTGGGATCAGTTGGCAGCATTTACCCCCAAAGGGTGAGCCAGTTGTCAACCGGAAGAACCACCTCCTGACCCTTGACTACCACCTCCAACAATCCCACCAGACCAGCTCAGTCCCCCCTGGGGAATGGTACCACAGGAAATTGGACCAACTGACAGGCCACAACCCCAAGTAGAGTACTGAGTAACCCTAACAATCACCCTAGTCCAGTAGAGCAACTTTGATTCATGGATATTACCATAGTACAACCAGCCCTGATCCCTCCTCTGGGACCCTGGGAACTTCCTAGCCAACTGGTAAGACAGTTGGTCCCAACTTTTGAGGCCTTCAACTTCTCTGCTTATGGAGTCGGTCAAACTCTCAATTGTTGGCCTTCCGCACCTATATACCCTGTCTCCACTAGCCCCAGCCTTCAATTGTTTCTGATTGCTCCTTCTATCAGAAAAGCCAATACTGATCCTTATCTCCCTCTGGATACCTCTGCAGAGACCACTAATACCAAGCAAGATCTGCAAGAGATCAAGCAGATGATTGAACATAATAATGGAGTCCTCCCTCAATCAACAGTTGACAGTTTAGATAGACTAACCACATACACAACTAGGGTTGGACATCCTAAACTCATGGACATGGTGAATAGGCTCAATCAGGTCAACACCAGCCTTTGAGAACTAAACAACTGACATGAAGACCTCCAACAGTTGGCTGCTATTAGCTTTGAGCAACAGGGTGAATGGAACAATATCACCAATCAGTGGCTTGAAGAGTCCAACGCTTGTGCCAGAGCAACTGCTGTCCACTTAGAAGGAATAACCCAGGAGTCAAATACCTTTGTGGATACCCAGTTTACTCCTCTCTGCAACTTCACTGTAACTTTGGCTACCAACTTGGAGTTGTCTGTGGTTCATCTCAAAGCCTAAGGAATGACCCTCACCAACCACCATTGACATATCCAAGAATTAATGGAACAAATGAGCCAACTGTCTCAAGAAACCTCTGCGCAGAGTGCTGTCCAGCAACAGCAGAACACAGCTATTACCCATGTGGAGGCCAAGGTCACCAGACAATTCAATGAAAATTGCACTCAGATTAAAGAGGTACAACACCAATGTACCAAAGATCTAGTCACCACTACTGCTGCAGTAGTGGGACAGCTCACTACCTGCAATCAAGGAGTACAACAAGTGCATACTGCCAATCAAGATCTAACAGAGCAAGTGGGTAGTTTTACGGCTCAATTAGCCAACACCACTACCCTACTCAAAAACCAAGGATAAGTAGTTGAAGAACTAAGAGTAGCCACTACTACTCTGGAAGAAAGCTTTGATTGAGTTGCCATTGGGATCCAACAACCCATAACCCTGCCATCATTGGCAATATTCTCAATCACAATTGAACTGATCCTGCTTTCCCTCCCCAGTACACACCTTCTGACATAAAACTGGAGCAAATGCTATGCCAATTGGGAGTGCAGGTCCAAGAAGCCACCACCGCCATTGCCAGAGAAGTCCTGAGAGTTACCAACGCCAGTACTGCCGCAAACGTCACCAACCCAACTACTCCAATAGTAGTAGCTCTAGTTATGACTCTGGTTCTGAGTATGCGTCAAAAATCTCATCTTCTACATATCAACAAGGAGTGCATCATGATTCTAGTTCAGGCAGAACTAAGCCAAATAGTCTCTTTAAAACCAAATTCTAAATGAACAGTCACATTGACATCCACATGTGGCTGGGCACTTTTGAAAAGGCTAATGAAGGACTAGGATCAAGATAGATGGGTCTAGCCTGTATTTGCATGCTAGACGAGGCAGTATTATCAGATATCTCTCAACACCTTCCTAGAAACTATAAATATAAGGATGTGAGAAAAGCTCTCCTAAAAATCTTCAACTCAGAAGCAAGGGACAAAATCAACAGGGATAACTTTTTAGTTCTAAAAATTAAGAACTTTGAAGGTTTTCCTCGTGAATTTTGATCCACAGTAAGTTGGCTGCAGATGAAGTACCTCATCAGCCCCAACAACTGTTGCTGTGCCCTCTGACATGCTTTGTTGCCATACAAGGATCTCTGGCTTGAGTTTTATGGTCAGATAAATGGTCTTCATGACACCACTTTGATTGTAGAGCAAGTCTTTACTCTGGGACAGCTTAAAACCCAGCTGGACCGCCTAAAGCATACCAATTGACGAGTCTACGCCACTCCAGAACCAACTCCAACTCCTGTCTACTAGCCCTTGTCTTCCTACCAGAGCAATTCTAATGCCCAGCCAACTCCATATCATATGCAACCCAACTATACAGGTTGCAGAATTTTCAAGGAGAAGACACACATGCTAAAGATTTCCCCAACTTTGCTGTGTATAAAAAAGTACAGGAGATGTTTAGAAGTAGAACTCAGGGTTGACCTGGAGTTCACATAGTTTCTACTGAGGACACAGTCCACATAGAAGACTACTTCTCTTCTGATGAAGAGTCAAAAAACAAATAGGTGATGGACTCAGGGAGTCCCCATCACCTCTACCTAAACCTCCCCCCAACAACCTATCTGGTATTTTTGCTGTGTTATCCAACCCAATCAGCAAGAAATCAATATGGGCCCAACAACTGGAAAAGAGACATGCCTTAACGGAATCTCTTAACTCTAGTATCATCAATCCAACTTTCTGTCCCTATCTGTCCCAGCCTGTACCTGAACTGCTCCCAACCAGCTCTGATAGCAACTGCAAAGACATCACCTCATACAATGACAGTTCCTTTGTCAATGTATCTTTCCCCATTCCAATGAAGACTTTCTTGAAGGCCCTGCCAATGTTTAAGGATTGTTTGGATGCTCTACAAGAGCACCCAAGAACTAATCCCATATGTAATATCACTAATAATATTATAAATCTGACAAAAACATGTACATGGGTTCAACTTAAAGTCTTTGATACTCCTATTTGCGCTGTTTTCAACACAGGAACACCAACAACAATTGTATCCTCCCAATTAGTATCAAAGCTTTGGTTCAAACCAGACTTGGCTTATAATGAAAGCTTTTCTACCACAGGGGATCAACAAACCATTGCCGCAGGTGCCTACAGTAGTATTCCTCTAATATTTGGTGAGCTAGTCCTAACAACAAGTGCTTTTGTACTACAATCAACCAGTTATGATATGCTAATAGGTACCAACCTGCTACAACAATACAACACTATAATAGCCATGGGTACAGGAACAATAACCCTTATTGGATATTCTATTCTGTTATTGTTTAACAACAATCATGCATTGTACATGATATCTCAAGGGAAAACCAACCAACTCCATACTTTAATCAAGTACCCGCATGGTGTCATGGGAATTCACTATTGTCTTGCCAACTCGCATACTAAGACTCTTCAGTCCCATGCTAACTCAGCAACAGGCATAAAATTATAGGCTAACCATTCTATGGTGATAGAGACCTTTTATTGTAAACCAAATACTATTTTTTCTCCTTTAACTTGGATAAGTTACTTGTCAACTGCCTTTGCAGAGGTGCAGACCTTGGGTCTGTATAACCATGATAGCTCCTGTAAGCTATAAACAGATGTTGAGCTTGTGTTTTCAGCACTGTTAATATAGAGACACCTAGGAATCATAAGTCTGCTGTATTTCACTTATCAATTCTGAATCCTCTCTTTCCCCTTTCCCAGTATCCATTATCTGTCTGGATTCTGACTGATGAACATACACCCATTCCTCCGCCAGCCCTGTTCCAACTCTGTTGTCTTGTTGCCAACTAGCAACTGAATCCTTCCCAAAGTATATATTGTCTATCTGGTATCCAACTGACTATCATAAACCAACTCTGTATCCTGTTCTGTTGCTCTGTTACTAACCAACACCTGAACCTCTTCTGATGTTGTTAATACTTTGATCTTCATATATTGACCATAGTTGGCAACTCCTCAGTTTTATGCTGGCAAGGCATATTCTGTTGTACTCCACCTTGCCTAGTGCTCACATATCCAAGTACTGCTTAAGCCTGACAACCTGTTAGAGCAGTCACCACAGTATTCCACCATTGACAGCGCTAGCGCAACCAAGTGTGATACCACCTTCTACACAGAGGTCCCCATCCCCTGTGTTGAGCCTGATAGCCAGGATGCTGCAATACCTGCCAAGGGCCGGCGTCTGTTGACAGATGGTGAGCGTGAAGCTCTCCTCAACTGCTTGAACAGGGAATGTCAATTCAGGATATTGCATCTCAATTTGGTGTCACAGCCAGATACATTGCCAACATCAACACCAAGTATGGCAATACCAGGAAAATTGCAAATCTGCCAAGGCTAAGCGGCAGCCCAGTCTACTTCAGCCCACCCATCTCAAGGCAATCAAGCAGTGGGTTACCAAGGATTACCACCTGGACTCACTTGCTGTCCAATCAATGCTTGCCACAGAGTTCAGGCGTTCTGTTTCTAAAACCCTCATATACAAAGCAATGATCAAATAGGGCTTCTTGTGGAAGGTGCTCAGAGTTTCTCTGTACAACAGAAACAATGAGAAGACCATCAAGGATTGACGCATTTATTCCAAGACATATCTGGCCCTAAAGGAGACTGGGAATGTCCAGTTCTTCTATATCACTAAATTGTTGTTTTCCTCCTCACTCAGGTCTAGGCATGGGTGAGTCAAGAAGGGGTCCAAGGAAGGCATAGCCCATTATGTAGCTGTCCGTTCCCAGACATATTCAATGGTTGCTCTTCTGGGTCCTCACAGTTTAGATCAATACCAGATGATTAAAGGCTCCCATAACAGTGGGACATTTTTTTGATTTTCTCCAAACTGTCAAGGAGCATCTCTGGATTAATTACTGCAGTACAACCAACATTGTTGTGTTGGATAATGCCAATCTCCACAAAGTGGATCTGGTTGTGTCCAAGTTCCCCCCCATTGACAAAAACAGTCACACCTCCAGCCACCAGCTTACCAATTGTCCAATGAGACTTCTCTTCCTCCCACCATATTACCCATTTCTGAATCCAATTTAGGAGGTCTTTGGGTGAATTAAAAATAAGCTAAAGAAAGGCTTCCCTCAGGACACAAAGGATCTCTTCAACATCCTTGAGGTCAGTCAATTTGAGATGCCACCCAATGTGGTGGCGGCTTTTTACAAGCACTCAGAATACTTCCTCCCCAAAGCCCTGGCCTCCAAGCCAATCAGATAAATGGGCGCTCCGGGTTTCATTTGTGTTTATTTTTATTTATTTTGTTTTTATTAGGACTCAAAAAATATTATTTATATATAATGATGTGATATTTGATTGTATTATAGACATATAAGAATACGTAGAAAAGGTAAGTAAAATTAATTATACTCAATATAGAGACACATATTTTTATTATAATGCACTAAATGTTGCATTGACTGTTGCGCTAACAAATAAATAGATTAAAAAAGATAGAAATAGATTAATTTTATTTAAACAATTGTGAATCCTAGTTGATACTTTGGATTTTTAAGCCACAAATTGGGCCTTGCAAGTCATCATCTGATCATTAATATTTCAGTACCACTATAGCCACACAACACAGAAACCAATGATTTTCATGCATAGCTTACTAATTAGTATTTATGATGCAGGTTAAGCATATTGAATATATTTATCAAATCATATTACAAGGGAAAGGTAATTTGAGTTCTAAACAATCAATTGTTTAGAACAATAGTGGAGCGGGCCGCATGATTCGGATAAATTCAATTCTTGTTGTTTGTCTATGTAATAAATGAACCTGTACTTGACAAGCTAGTAAATAAAAACATTTTCAATTATTTTTATTATTATTTGGCATGTTTGTAACTATAACTAATGTATTGTAATATATTTAGATATATTACTATTATTATTTTCCTATTAAAATTTAAAACAATCTTAAAATATTAAAAGTGAAAATATAATTATGAATCTTAAAATTTAAACATTTTTTTAAATAATAAATTTTATATATTAAAGTTTAAATATTTTTATTTAATTGTGAATTTTTTAATATTGAAATATTTAATATTAAAATTTTAGTAATTAAAATATGGAATATTAGAATTTAGATATTAAAATGTTTAATATTAAAATATTTAAAATTAAAATTTTACTATTAATTTATAATATTACATATTTCAATATTAAAATTTTAATAATTAAAATAAAAAATAAAATAAATGTAAAAGTTATATTGCAAGGAAAGACAATTTATTAGGGAGATGTAAATTGCAAAGGGAATGTGATTATTCTGGAGTATTATTCCCCAAAATTATATTTTCTGCTAATGCGTCCAATTGGGACACATACTCTTCTGTACTTGGTGGATAACTCTGGCACCAATTGCTAGAGGGGTGGCGCTCAACACCCCAGTGGTGGCTGAGCGTCTTATAAAAAGGCAATATCAAAAGAAAATTAACAAGGAGTTGGTTCTCTGGAGGTATTGTGTACCTGTACAACAAAGCTAACGTAAAACAGTTGTATATGACATGCTCTATGGTTCAGTGGCCCTGCAGTGTCTTCATTTTATCCAGTGCCAGCTGGGAGACGTCCATTTGAAGGGGGACATCCTCCAGCTTCATCATGTTGGCCTTCTTAATGCAGTGTAGTACTACCCCAAGGTAAACAGCAAGATGCAGTTGCTGTGAGGTATAGATTTCCACAAATAAGCAGAATTTCTTGTAGATTATAACTCATTGATTTGTATAGGATGTGTTTGAAAAATTGAGTAAAGGAGAGTTGGGAATTTTGGAGGCATCCACAACCCACGCCTCTGCAAACAATATGCATAAAGGTTTCATCTTATTGACTAAAAATGCATTTCCTGTTTGATTTGATATTGATTTTATTAAATTATTGAATATTGAGGCTTTGATGTTTTCTTGTGGAATGTGAAATAGACTATTTTTCAGGTTTATTTCATATGCGCTCATAGTTGAAAATAGAAAACGTTCAAGGCATTCAAATATATATTTGTTTAAATTCATGTTGACATTTACTTGTATATCTATCATTCCTTTGAAGTTGATACTTGTGCCTACTTCATAGGCTTCTTTGACCCAGGTTGAGCTTCCTTCTGGCACTTTGAATTCCCTATTCATTGCGTCTTTTGTTGCATATTGAATGATGTTATCTTGTACTATTTTATTTATTTCATTTTTATTTATTTGTTTTAAAGGGGCTACCAGTGATTGGTAACCCCCGTAGAATCAACTTGGCGTAAAAGCTGCCCCTTCTGCGACCTTGTCCCCATCCCTAGTTATAACCAAAGTAAATACAAACAAAACATAAAAAGACTTACTGATTGTTTCTCCTGTGGTCCCCTCAACCACAGGCGCCCCTTCAGCAAACTTCATGAGCATTGGCTGCTCTTCATTTGTTTTTCTGGGTTTGATTTTCCTTATTTTCTCTGTTACTTGTGTTTTCTCTTGATTTTCATTTGTTGAATTTTCTTTGTTTTTTGAGGCGCTCCTGCTTCTTGATTGTGTTTTTTTTTCATCTGTTTTCATTTGATTATTTCCCTCTTTGTTGGTGTTTATTTCCTGTGGGATTTCAGTTCCTTCAATCAGTTTGATCTTCTTATTGTTTTCTTTGGCCCCCTGCCAGAACTCCCACAAATTGTAGGCCGTGTCATTGAACTTCAGACTTGATAGGATTGTTCCCTGTAGATTGAGCAACACTTCTTTGTTCTTTTTGTCTATAATATTTCCTAGTTTATTCAGAGCATCTTCTTTTGACTGGATTAGTGGCTGGCCCTTGTTACCCAGCTTTCCTGTTACTACTTCCCTTCTATTTTTTTTCTATTTCAACAAAATTTTGCAGGTGTGCTTCTAATTTGTTTATCAAGTTATAGATATTTGACATTTTGTTTGAATTATCAAAAAACTGGTTTTTATAGTACTACCTTCAACACAGGAATATTTTTCATTGTCATTAATAAATTAAAGACCATAAATATAAATAGTTGTATTATAATATTGCAATTAGACATCAACTCTTGATATTATAATATTATATGCATAACAAATTCATTTTGTTTAATAAAATTCATTGTAAACTTGGCATTTTTCATTGTAATTTAGTAAAATGGACTGTGTTTATATTAGAGAGCCATTAACACTTAGTACAAATATTGATAAATAGTGCATTTTACAGCCTGTATATTTACCTATTGGTAATAATTCTGTAAACTTTCCAGTTAGATTTTGCAAGGTAATAATAATGTAGTGTGTTATTAAATTACTGTTTATTACCATTAATTGGCTGATTTTCTTTGCTGTGGCAATTGTGCATTTTCTAATATTTACGCACTGGTATCCAATTGGATGTGAAGCCAATCAATTGGATACCAGTGCGTAAATATTAGAAAATGCACAATTGACACAGCAAAGAAAATCAGCCAATTAATGGTAATAAACAGTAATTTATTAATCCATTACATTATCATTACCTTAAAAAATCCAACTGGAAAGTTTACAGAATTATTACCAATAGGTAAATATACAGGCTGTAAAATGCACTATTTATCAATATTTGTACTAAGTGTTAATGGCTCTCTAATATAAACACAGTCCATTTTACTAAATTACAATGAAAAATGCCAAGTTTACAATGAATTTTATTAAACAAAATGAATTTTTTATGCATATAATATTAAAATATCAAGAGTTGATATCTAATTGCTATATTTTAATGCAATGTTTACATTTACAGTCTTTAATTTATTAATAATGATGAAAAATATGTATGCTAATAATTTTAAGTTATTTGTAAAATGTAAAAAATTGTATTAATTATGGGAAATGTTGATAGAGTAAAAAGAAAATATTATTAATTATGAAATGAAAGAGAGATATTAGTTTTAATAAGTTGTCACAAAGAAAAGATTTATTTACTAATCAAAGGACGGTAAGAGGAGGGAATGGGCAGAATGAACATTGCCTTCATCTGCACCTGTGAAAGGGACGGCATCAGAGATAGTGGGGGAATCAGTAGTGGCTTGGGACTCAGGGTTGGAAGGCAGGTGGCTTGATGGGGGGTTGGGGAGGCAGGGTTTGCTGACTGGGAAGGATTGTCAAGAGTGATTTGTTTCAATTGCTCAAATTCTTCTTATGTCACGTATACAGGCTTGACAAAACAGATGGACTGGCGTGGGGGGAAGCAGGGGTCCTTTCTTGACTTATCATTATCACTTGCATAGAAGATGATGAGATCAAATAAGTCCTGGACAAACACAGAAGAGAAAAGCTCATAACCCTTATCAATTCAGGTGCACAGTTTGTTGTAGGTGGCAGACTTTAAGCACCTGAGGGCAGAACCAAAATTGTAGAGATATACATCTTCAAGATGAATGTTGGCGTGGTTGATGGGGTAGGACCAACAGTTATGCCCCACAGCCCTGATTTCTTGGGTTGCCCATTCCCACTGCTCGCGCTCTGCACTCAGTACAACTGTGTGCACAGAGTTTTGTGTGGTCCACTCCTCCCACATGGCCTTGATCTCCGTCTGGTAGGCATACCCATCTGTAGTGTTTGATATTGCAGAGTAGTGAGTGACGCCCAATGGGGAAACTGCCAACAAAACCCCAACAAAACAATACAATATTAGCCGTGCTTGTACACGTCATATTGGATACGCTTCTTTCCAAAGTCTTGGATACTGGCCAAGATCTTAGTGTATGATAGGAAGAAGACGTCATTAAGGGCCCTCATTGCACTTCCTTTGATGAAATAAATGGTGGTACAATCATATGGGTCAGTGTCCACCAAAATGGGGCCACCAAGAACCTGATTGGATCAGATTTGGGCCACAACCACATTTCTGTGCATCCACAAATTCATTGTTCTTTTGTTGGTGAAGATGCTGTGGGGTCCCAGCTGGAGACAAACCTGGACTAGGGGCATCTGTGGGTCACGCTCCATGATGGCCATCATGAGGGGGTGGGCTTTTTCACCTTTGGTTGAATAACAGGCACCAGTTGGGGTCTTCTTGGTAGGGGGGCCACAGTTGGCGTGGGCTTGCAGGGTTGCAGCCACAGTAGAATTTGCAAACCCCATTGTGGCGGCAATTTCTCCAAGAGACATAAGCATCCCTTGTTTTTCAACCATTTCAAGAACAATCTCCTGGGTGATCAATTTTCTTCTGCGCCTTGCAGGCTGATTGGCTGGGGGTGGGATATGTTCATCTTGGGAACCAGACAGTGCCATTTGATTGGCTATTTTGGGATTTGGGGCTCTCTGGGTGACCCCATGGCTCAAATGGCTGGCTCTGGATGTCATTGTTGCTGTATGATTTTGGTTAGCAGCTGCCTGTGTGTGATGGGCAAACAGGGCCATGCTTGAGGACACAGGAGAAAGAACACACTCCTGGGTGGTGCTTGCAGGGGAGGCTGCAGGTTGGGAGTTGCCATAAACAGAGACTTAACTGTTTAGAGACCTAGCGTAGCCCTGCATGATTTTGTCAAGGCCAGGGAACAGCTTGTTTATTTGGTTGGTGTTGGAAGAAGACATAATAAAAATTTTATTATAATTTTAAGCTCAAGAAGAGGAATGTATATTTTAGTCAATTTTATTGCTATATATGATAAGTTGGTGATCATTACAATCTAAATTTTAGCTGTCCTAAACTGGAATAGGTTTATTTTTGAGAATGCCTATGATTCCCAAAAGAATTATCATAAATTCACTCTAGATTCTTTGATTTCCTATTTGAGATGCCCATAAATTATATTATTTCAAATTCCTTGCAATTATGATTTGAAACTTGGTTCTTGGATTTGACAATCCCACAATTTCAGATTTGTTAATTTTTACATGATGTCTATGATTTGTTTGACATACAAGAAATATTAAATAGTACATTAGAATCCCGCATTTCTGATTATGTATACCACATTTGTTTGCTGAGTTTTGTCTTTTTTAGGTGAGTTATCTGCTCAAGGGATTCAAAATTTGCCAATTTAAATAAACCAAAAAAGTCAAATTAAATGGTTGATTTTATTTAATATTTTAAGTTTCACTCAGCTGAGTTGCCCGCAAAAGGGATTCAAAGTTGGACCAAGGATTTGAAAATCCTGCATTTTTACGTTCATGTTCTGAATTTACAGTATAAGATTAAAAAATTCTGAATAAAAATGGTTGCTTCTGGCAGTATTGTTGAATTATAGGTCATCCAATCTATTAAAATTATTATAAGAGAGTTTTCAAATTTACCCTTTATATTTGAAGCTTCTTTATAGTAAATAGCCTTCTTTATCTTTGTCATAAAATTTAGCTAAAATATAATTATACTGTATATTCAGAACTTGTGGGGCAAAATACAAGATTGTCAAATCCAAAAACCAAATTTCAAATCACATTTGAAAGCCATTAGTAAGCTCAAAAAATAATTGTAGGATATATAATATGAATTAAATATACAACAGTAACCCAGGAAATGCTAAACCGAATTAAGAAGCTCTGTTGTGACTAAAATCAATGAAACTTTCACTTTTAATAATTTAACCAGACACAAAAATTTAATAAAACTTAATATTGTCTAAAACAGGATCTAGTAAAATATTACACACTCCAACACACAAAAATAGAAATAATGATTATATTCAGGGATAAACAAAGATAAAACATCAACCCAAAAAAAACTAAAAATTTGTGTCAAATATATATTTAAATTAAAAATAAATCTTATTTTATCTTATGATGGACAGAAAGCACAGCACCTAACCAGCTCCTATAGCAGGACACAGCACAGTGCGCCCAAGAGGACACCCTCAAGGTTTGAGGAATAGAACCAGAATGATAGTGTTAATCCCAATACACAGGCTGCTCAAGGTGTTAGTGCTGGTCAATTACAGCCATCAGATTAAGCCAGATATAACAGGTTAAATCCCAGACAGAAGCCACTCTCAAGGCCTGCCACTAAAGTCAGTAACACCAAGGCCATTGAGTACAGTGAGGTTACATACACCTCCATTGTTTACCCAGTTTTAAAAAGCCTCACACAATAGATATCCTATTTGTCAGTGTATGTCCTTGGGTATTCAATACTTTCTATAAGCCCTTGATTACAACATATTATCTGTCTGCACCTGTAGTGCATTCCATCATTGACAGTGATACTGCACATGAGAAGGATGCTTTAGTTTAAACAAAGTTAACTATATTATTTATTGACCCTGATAGTGTGGATTATGAAATGCCTGCCAAGGGTAGGTTCCATTTATCCAATACTGTCAGGGAACTATCCTTGGGCAGCTGGTCTGTCAGAATCAGGGATAGTGCAGGCCTCAGACCAAGCAGTCAAGGCCCATCATAGGATGGATGCAAACTTGAAAATTTACAAAAAAAATATTGTGCTACCAAGTACCATGAACCAGAATAAGGAATTAATGTGAAAATTACTCCCAAGAGTGTTGTAACTAAAACTGATTATATACCAGTATTGATATTATTGAGGAAGACAACAGTCCAATATAAAGTACAAAGAATAGAAATAAGATGCAGATTTTTTTTGGAAGATAGTAGTTAATATACCAGAAAAGGAACCCAGTAATCCACCAAAGGGGTGTTATTGTGGCAGGATCCAAGTATGGTGTAAGCAGAAAATATCTAATAAAGTGATTGGTGCTTGGAAATTGATTAAACACCTAATTAGAGTTATTGCCTGTATTTTAAAATTAGCAGTGGTATTCCCAATGTCATAAGATACATCATGGGGCACCTCTATGAGGGGCAAGTGCCTAAAGTTGAAGTGTGGAGATTGAAATCTCCAAATTGATGGATTTTTTGATCTCTGCACTTTTTTCAATAAAAAAATTCTCCAAAACCTTTAATATTTTTATTAAATTTGACTTTTTTTAAAATGTTTTTACTAGAAGCTAAAATTGAAAAACCAAGTCCAAAGTGCCCAAATTGATGCAATTTAAAACACACCTTAATTTAATTTGGCTTTTGAAATAGAATTTATTTACCCTTTGAATAGAGGGGAAAAAATCAAAAGTACAAAAATCAAAGTGCAAAAAAATCTTCAATTTAATATTTGATACATCAAAATTAAAATCTAAATTTTTTTAAAAAAATTTATATGTAAAAAAAGAAATCAAGAGCTAAAAAAAAGCTTTTTTGACTTTAGGAAACTTTTTTACCTTTTTTTCAAATATTAATATAAAATACTATTATAAGCTCTTTATTTTTAAAAAATAAAATTTTATCTCATAAAAAATTATTTAAAAATTTACATATAGTTTCTTAATGGGTGCAGAAATTGAAAAGTAGTCAAATCAAAATCCAAAAAGGTACCAAAAATTTAGGACCACTTAATATTAAATTTTTGCAAAAAATTAATATTTTATTCATTATGTTTTATTAAGTTCCTCAAATAAAAAGTGAGGAAATCAAAAATTAACTTTTTAGATTTAGTCACACTTTTTATAAGCTTATAAATTTTTAAATAATTAATAAAAACTTTTGAAATTTCTCATGTAGATTGTCAGAACTTTTGGTTCTGCTCTCAGACCTGGCGGTCTGATTATTGTTTGCTTTATTGAGTAATAGGGATATATTTGTCATTATGTTAATATTAGCTTGTATGGCAACAAGCGTTACTTGCAACATCTGGATTTTCCTTGGCACTGCGACGACAAGCAATGGCAAGGGAGGCAACTTCCAAGCGGCTTACTAACGGGTGGCTTGCTTAGTTCTTCAAGTACTGACAACAATCTTTGAACTTAGATATATTCTTCTACTGTGAAAAGGTTCTACAGTAGGAAATGGGTATTATTGTCTGCCTTCTATTAGTCCAGTGGAAGGGCTTTTATAGAGCTTGCGCTCTCTTGCCAGGATAAGATCATCTGGCGCTTCTAACTCTTGCTTGGTCAGTCTTTTTGTCCCCAGACTGCCAGCATCAACCCCCAGAGTCAGGCATCCATGCAATGGCATGGGATTTCATATCATAGTACCCTGCGCTGGGTACTTGTTGTCATAGAATAGAGCATAATCTATAAGCGTGCCGGCAGTGGCGGCGCTAATTCATCACTCTATTTTTAGCGCATATTATTTTGTTCTTGAGCAACCTTTCCTGCATTGATTTGCAATAGCACTGGTGGTCTGCTAAGCGAATTGATCACATCTTTTCAATACTTGGAAAAACCCATAACTACTAATCTGGCAGTTTGCTAGAGTAAATTGGAATAACTCTAGCCAATTGGGAACCAGTCATAATTGGAGGTTTATTGTATTCCTGGTTGTTCTTGGAGTAGTGATCCAAATCTACTCTATGAAGGCTTCTTAGATCAATCAATCCTAATAGCAATATATCAGAAGCTTCTACAATTAATGGCTTGGCAGGTTGCTAAGATTAACAAGGTAGAACAAAGTCAGTATAAATTCCTGACATAGATTCTTTAAGACCTGATATTTAAATATATAAAAAAGAAATGAAGTTTTTTGTTAGGTTTTTATTTTATTGAATTATTAATAAGTTGGTGTATTTTAGAGCCAATTTCAAAAAATATTAAATTAATATAATATTGTACTATGTTTCCCTATGTCATTTCAGGGAACAAAATTGAAGTGCCCAAATCAAAGTGCACAAAACAAAGTTCAGAAATTGAAGAGCCAAAATCAAAGTACAATAAGCTCTTGGTTTTTAAGGTTTCTCCTTTCCACCTCTCATTCTTCCTCAAAATTTTTTAAAATTTTTGTTGGCCCCTTGGCTGCGCCGGGGCCAAAAAACTTTTAAAAAATTTCTGTGTCATCAAGAGGGTGGATTATATAAAATCTGATACCAAGTAGAAAAAAACTTTCTTTTTCTTCTCTTCTTCTCCTCTCCCTCTCCTCTCCTCTCTTCTCCTTTTCTTTTCTTTTCTTTTCTTTTCTCTCTCCTTTCTTATCCTCAATTATCTTCTACTATCCTCTTTCCATTCTAACCCTTGATTATCTTCTATTATCTTCTCTCCATTATTACCCTCAATTATCTTCTACTATCCTCTTTCCATTCTAAACCTTAATTATCTTCTATTATCCTCTCTCCATTCTTACCCTCAATTATCTTCTACTATATATTTTTACTATATGTATTAGATTAAAATAAGATGTATAAAATGTTTCTTTTTGGTATACAAATTTGCTCTATCTATATCATTTCTAGTGTAAGTACAGTGTTTTTAACATAATAATGTTCAAGTCTTCATTTTACAATATGTAAGTGGCAGATTCTTGATATCTTTGAATATTGTGACTTATTATAAATAAGATATAAGACTATATCTTTTATTAAGTATAAAATTAATAGTATAGTTTTAATAAGAAAGTAATTTAATTTAAGTTATTTTAATGATAGACTTCTATAATTTTTACATTGAAATAAGATCACTAATAAACCAAAACACCTAAAATCATATGCTTGTATCTTGCAGGAAAAATCCTTTATTTTGCTTATACTGAAGTATTATTATAGCTTTTACATAATCTGGAAATTAAATTAGCTTTTTTAATTAACTTATAGTTTATAAAGCAGTTTTGGTGTAGTCTCATATTTTATATTTAATTGAATACAATTACATATAAATTCTAGTCTAATTTTGCTTTTGAAACTAAAATAAACTTTTTTTAAAAACAGCTAATTTAAAAATATTTTTATTATCTAGCATATATTTTTTATTGCAGAAATAAATTTCTTGGGGTTTCTTTAGTATATAACAAATTTAAAAATATATAGTTTTATATTTTAAACTGTATTTTATTCTGCTTCAAAGTTAACCTCTGAAAAATCAAGTTTCACACTTTGATCTTTGATATTTTCAATTTTTGCACTTTTTGGGGGTCCCATTTTTGATTTTTGCACTTTTTATATTAGGAACTTTGACCTAAGAAATTTGCTCTCTATGAGCGCCCCCTGTGTATTTTAAGATACATTGGTGGACAGGGAGTTGACCTTGTTTGCAACAAGAGGCTCATGTACACTATTTAAATAGTTTTTTGGTAATATAAAATAAATTATTGATGATGGACACATGTATGGGTTTGGGAGTGAGAGGGGGCTTGATTTTCATTTGGTAGACAGGGTAAAGTTGTATTTATCTTTGAACAGGCAGGATTCCATTATATTCCAAATATCTTTACAATTAAATTAGTTCAATTCTTTGATACAAGCCAGATATTTGTTTGACAGTATCCTTTCAATGTTATATTTCTTGAATTTGGGCTTTGAGGAGTATTCAATAAAATGAACAGGACTGTCAGGATAACAAGGGTACTGTGCTTCCCCTTAAGGTGGGGGAGGGGCAATAGCAGGTACAGGCATGGCCCACCAGATGATGGGACCTAAATTTACCAGGTAGGAAATGGCCTTTCTAGCCACATCTCATGGTCCAGACGCTAGCAAGGCAGAATCAATCAATCCAGTGAGTGCCAGGTATAGCACCCCCAGGAATTGACTACTCTGGCCAGCAGCATCACAAGTGGGAGGGGTTGAGACAGTTGTTTTAGGTGTCAAGGGCAGTTTCATTAGAACCATGTAGGCAGAAGAATAGTTGTATTTCCCATTGAATACCAAAGGGTTTATAGTAATATCTTTGCCATCACAGACAATTTGGTAGGGATCTTTGGGAGAATCTGGGCAGGTATACCACTGTCAAGGAGCTGGATGTACGGGTATTCTGGCTACTGCCAACCCACTTAACATCCAGTCATTGACCAATTTGGTGCCTTTCCAATATACAGTCCAACATACCAGAAATGACAGCCAAGCAATATCACATGACTGTCCAAGTATCCAGCGGCTCAAACCCATTCTGCACATGACCAATCCCTAGGTTTGATCCAACTTAATCCCCGCCACAGCAAAAGCTATAAAAGTCTAAAGTATTATCCAATAAAATATACCTTGCTTTTTCTTAATTTCTTATTCAAAGTTTCCCCAAAAGATGCTCCTCATCACTGGTAACAGCTACGGTTTTTTGACCATGCCCATGAAAGAGAAAATGACTGAACAGAACCTGCCCATCTTTTCTCACATACTAAACCAGGCTACATTACATGATACAAGGAAGACATACTTCTGCGCCCACAACATCAACAAAGATATACCTAGTGGATTCACCATATTTGAAGGACTGCTCATGCCCAAAGCATGTGCCAAGATAACTCAATACGGTTGCTCTCTCCAACCACAAATAAACACACAGCCGCCTATTGCAGATGAATTGACCAACATCAAATACATTGGTATTGACAAGCTCTTTGATAAAAACAAAAAACATCATTAACTGGCTGGATCACTAAGCTGCTAAACTCTGCGCCAGCCGCATTCCCCATAAAAATGGCTCCAGGAAGCCAGCAAGAACTTGTACAAGGCTGCAGCTAACTGGGTTGCCACTTGGGTTGGCTCACAAACTGACAACCAGCTTGACAACTGGGAAGAGTTCAAATTGGACATCACCCAAAACTTCTGTGTCACCAAATCCCTCCAAGACATTGCAATACAGCTCAGCAATTTTCCTCATAAGACCACTATCACAGCTTACGTCAATGAATTTGAGGAGATACACTGCAAGATCAAAAACCCAGCACAAGCTGACAACATGCACAATAGAGCATCATTAATCAATAGAATGAACCCCTCAGTTGCTGCCCTCATCTGTCCAGAGGCCAATACCTCCATGCCTGCGCTCATTGCAGAAGCCAAGCATGCTGAAAAACACACAAACATGGAGTATGCTGCACGCAACAGCAACTGCTCCTACAATGGTAATGAAAGATAGAATTCCAATTGCAACAAACGCCAAAACACTAATAATAGCAACAGAAACTCTAATTTAAACCATGGCAATTACAGCCGGAGTACAAACTGCTCCTGTCCTAAGAAATAGGACACTGCCAAAGTAAACAATGCTGAAACAGCAGCCTGCTATGAATCTGACCCCACATTCTCTGAACTCAAAGGTCTCAAACCAGAGGAACAGGGGAAAGAAGAAGGGGAACAGGCTTAAGTGCCCCTGTCTCCCCCCAACTTGATAAGAAACTGTACCAAGAAACAAACTTTGCCGTGCGCATCCCACATGTCCCACAATCCTCCATTTTTATGAACTTAAAAAAAAGATTGCTCACAACTTCTTGTCTACCCATGCACTTAAAAATCTCATACAAATAAAGTTTTATTTAACTCTGATGCATAACACACCATGGTAAGCAAACCATTTGTAACCAAATACCAAATACCAGTTGATAAATCCAACTTCAATTATGCCAGAATGGCAGACAAACCAAAGGTTTTACTTGAAGGCAAAACAACTCCCTTAGGAATTGACCTCCAAGGCATACAAAATTTTATCAAAGGACTTTTCATGCACAACAAAAACTACAAAATTGTAGCAGGTATGGACTGGTTCACCTGAGTGAGCCCCAGCAAATCTTAGAAAACAAAAACCATGACCATCAAACGCAATGGAGTCAATTTTAATATCCTCAAAGAACTCAACAACCTCATTCTAAGAGACTAGGTATTTGCCCAGGTCATAAACCAAGACAGCTCTGAACGTCTAACCAAAGACAGTCCACTCCACATAATGAGGTACACCAATTCATTAACATGCAATCAACCAAAATTCAATCCCCAGAGCTTGCAGCACTCCTAAATGAATACATTCATGTATTTAAGGAAGAGCTAATAGAGCTACTCCCAAACAGGAGGTCAAACATGGCATTAGCTTATACAAGGCTATGCCCAAACCTGCACCCCTCTAAATACTTTCCCCCATGGAGATATCAACCCTCAAAAGTCACATTGAGGATATCCTAGCTAAAGGCTTCATTTGCCCATCAGAATCCCTGTGGGGGCAGCAGTGTTTTTTGTGAAGAAAAAAGGAAGGCTCACTCTGTCTAGTAACAGACTACAGAGCTCTCAATGCAAGCACAGTAAAGAATAAATAACCTCTTCCACTTATAGAGGATCTGTTTGCAAGACTCTCAGGAGCCAAATTTTTCTCCAAAATTGACCTCACCTCAGGTTACAACCAAGTTGATTTAAAGGATAAGGACATACCAAAAAGTGCATTCTGTATGCAATTTGGATCCTTTGAGTGTAGGGTAATGAACTTTGGGATGACCAATGCTCCCACAACATTTGTCACCATGATGAACCAAGTGCTGAATGGCCTCTCAAATACATTATGCTACCTTGACAATATCATCATATTCTCAAAAAACAAAATAGGAACACCTCATGCATGTCTGCAAGACACTCAATTGACACGCAAAGCACAAACTTTACGCAAAACTAAGTAAGTGCCAATTTATGGAAAAGGAACTCCTGTTCTTGGGCTACATTGTCTCTGGCATTGGTATCAAAGCAGATCCAGACAAAATTAAAGACATAAATAACATGCAACACCCCACCTCCATTAAACAAGTTAGATGATTTCTTGGTATAGTAGCTTACCTAAAGAAATACATCAAAGACTGCGGGAAACTAACTGCACCAATCAATGACTTAACCAAGGGTAATGCCAAAAAGAAATTCATCTGGACACCAGAATGCAACAAAAAATTTCAACTATTAAAACAAGCTTTGATTGAAGCACCAATCTTGCAATATCCTAATAACAATGGGTGCTACAAGCTCAAGTCAGATGCCAGCGACACCGCTATTGGCGCAGTCCTGCGCATCTGCCAAGCAGGGTAGCAAGATTTCCTGCCAGTATGTTACAAAAGCAGAAAACTAACTAATAATGAGCAGAGATATCCAATACATGATAAGGAATTGCTAGCAATATACCACATATGCAAGAAATGCAGATGTCATCTGGAAGGACATTTAAATGTCCAAGTACTAACTGACCATAAATCCTTAATATATTTCAAACTCAGAACACACTCACACAACAACAAGCCAAATGGATGTCCTTGCTGGAACAGCTTAACTTGGACATCCAATACAAAAAGGGGGCAGAGCTGGTCACAGCTGATGCTCTCTCTAGATTATGTCAGCCAAGAGAGGATCATTCTGACCACCTGGACCCTGACTGATCAAACCTATAAAATACCAAGTATAAAACCAAAGAAAAAGACCCCTCCACACATCAAATAACACATAATAAATTAGTAAGGAATGTAAATAATTTATGCATACTAAATGGCACAGTATACCTCATTTTTAAAGACAAACATGTTCCCTACATCCCACTTGCATAAAGAGTTGACACTATCCTAAGACATCACTGTCTACTAGGGCACACAAAGACTAACAATCTATACCTCACTTTAAAAGAGATAGTATGGTGGCACAATCTTAAACAAGACATAATTAACATTCAAAAAAGTGCACAGAGTGTGGGAAATATGCCAGCACCAAGTCTCCCCAGCCAACAGTTAACCCAGTACCAGACACTGAACCATTTAAGGTTTGGGGGCTGGACATAGTGGGACCTTTCCCAGAAACTAAAACAAACAATGTTTCCTAATTGTAGCTATCAACTTTGCTGTATGCTGGCCTATCTGCTGGGCAACAAAGAATCAAAAGGAAGAAACAATAAACTGCTTCATTAACAAAGCAATAATAGCCAGCTACCGTACTCCAGACTACATCATAACTGATGGAGCCACAGAGCTATCAGGACACATTAAAATACAATTTAAAAGCAAAAAACCAAACATTCCACAATCTTTCCCTACAGGCCACAGGCCAACGCCAGAGTTGAATGCCTAAACAGAAGTCTCATCAGAACCCTTGAGAAAATAATGGATGGTAAAGCCAAAGACACATGGCCACTATACGTGAAACATGCATTATTAGTATCCTGGGTCTGCACCAATCAAGGGACAGGCTACTCACTGTTTGAATTAACATATAGATACAAACCAGAGATAGTTACCCACAACAATCAACCATACTTAAGAATCCCCCTGGGAAACCCCCCACAGTAGAACAAGTACCAACTCTACAATAGATATGCCTCAAAGCTAAAATAGCAGAAACAAAAAGACTCAAAACACAAAAGGTAACCTCTACAGAGGAACCACTCCCAATCAACTCCCCTGTCTGGGTCCTGGCCAGAAACAGGAAGAAGCTGGATTCAGTACACAGGGGACCAGGAAGAGTCATCAAATACAGTAGTTTTAAAAGCTATGACAACAACCAAAAATACTTCAGATTTAAACAAAATGATTTCAGATTTGAACAAAATCCAAGTCACGCAAGATTATGGATTCAATTAATTTATAAAATTTCAGTTAATAAATGAATTGTCAACCAGAAAACAAAATTTCACTAGCCCATCATACAAAATTATATCAAACATCAAGCGGTGTAGTTCAAACCACAAACAAAATGAACTGACACAACAAGTGAAATGGACGGATGCTGTTCTGGAGTATATTATAATCCAATCAGGATTCATATGAGGCACTAACAGAAGGACTAAAATGAAACAAAATTTGAGCAATCTAGAAGCAAGATTCACAAGCACAAAACAAAATGAACTCACATAAGATGTGTAGTATGAGCAGCCTAAAATAGAAATATAACAGTTTAACAGCCAATCAACAGCTATCCAATTTAGGAACAGAGGCATTTTATCCATTTTCATGGCTCCAGATTTGTATGAAAAGGTTTTGAGAACCTTCCAAATATGGACCCTAGATTACAATAAAAATAAATCATTAAATTTTAAAATTTCTATTTTTAATGATTTTATCCTAGGTTTTTTACAATGGTTTTTAATAGCAAATCTTTTATGGCACAAGCAGCCAAGCCAGCAGCAGCCAAGCCAGCTTCAATGGAGGCAAGGCTCAGAACGTGGAGGCACCTGTTTACACCCAAGCCTTTGAGGCAGGTAACAAGAAAGCTGACCTGTATTTGACCTCCGGCCCCTATGGCTTTGACTTGTTTGAGAGTCACTTAGTGTCTAGCTCTGCCCCTGCTCCTGTACCCACCCCCGCACAAGCTGTTCACCAACCAACCAATCAGGATGGCAACCTTGATTTGGAACAACTTCCTGCCACCAGCCAACCTGCCCCCCTACAGCCAATTAGGCTTCAGCTCCCCTGGCTCAAGCCCCAAGCAACAAATCATCACTACCCAAATTCTTCAGGAAATTGTGGCACTGAATCTACAGGGTCTGTTCTGGGAACAGATTTCTGCTCAGTTGCAATTTACCCAAGCTACTGTCATGCAGGAATTCAACAACCTGATGAACAGGGAGAATCTGATTGGGACGGCCAAGAAGCCCAAGAAGGCCCCCAAGTCCCAAATCAATGAGGCATACCCAATTATGCTTGACCTCCTGCAGTGAGACCCCAAGCTTCCCTTGACTCAGATCTGAAAGCAACTTGTGCACCATGACATTTGGGTGTCTGAGCGCATGGTGCAGCTCTGGATTTATGGGAAGGTGGCTTCAATACAGGTTCTTATCAATTTTGCCAGCAACTAATGGGATGGTGCTGAGGATTCCCTGTATGACACTTCTATCAAATCAACCCTGGTCTGATGCCTGACTAGTCTAACTGATGATGTCATGTTCATCTCATATTACAAGCTATCAATAGTTTTTGATGATTTTGGAAAGCAAGGAAGAGCTGCTATCAAAAAGGAAGGAAGAAGGTCAAGAAGGGGACTTTCATTGGTGCATTTCTGGCTGTTTCAGCAAAGGGTTTTGTCTACTATTAGACAAACCCAGATTTCATCAATGGCTACTTGTACAGCCACATCCTTAGTGGATTACTTGACTTCTGGGATGGCTGAAATTCCAAGTACTGGGTTTTCTTGAGCCACCAGATGGAGGGTAGCTCACCCACCCTTGAGGCCATCCAGTAACGCGGTCACCAGGCCTCTGTGTACCAAGCTGGCCACACAGACATCCATCTGGCTGATGTCATCTTCTTTAACATTGGAGATACACTACAGGAGCGCCGCCCTCAGGCTTTCAACAACCTCTATCTTGGGGTCCTTGACCACAATTTTCTCTTTGGCTACCAAATGGTGGCTGACTTGTTTGCCCAAATTGTCTTTCATGTGAACATAGGCAACCAATCACAGAAAGACAAGCGCCTTCCTCCTTGGGCTACTGCCACCTACCAGCCCATCCAGCTAATGACCAATGAGGAATACAACAAGCGTTATATGGCAGCCATCACGCAAAATCCTCCTGCCTCCACCGCTGCCACCAACACCCCTCACCCGCAAGCCCAACCCACCCAATCCCAGACCCCCCAGGCCAGCACTGCCTCTATGTCTTCCTTCCCGCACCTATTCTGCCTCCTAGGCATCACTCTTCCCTGCCCCAATAAATCCCCTGTTGCCAAATATTTTCTACTTATATTATCTTTATTTTGAATTTTAATTGTTCATTTTTTTCTTTGTTTATAGTTGGTTTTATTCTTTATGTTCAGCTTATTTCTATAAAATCATATATTTACTATGCCATGTATCTAGATCCAGAACAAAGTTATTTTTAGTACCCAGACACAGCCCCTTGTGAAATTATTAACAAGGATTTGGTGATCAGCTAAATTTGAATTAGAAAGTTATAGGTTAACTGTTTTTAGATAAAGTTGTTACTGATCCAAATTCAAACCCTTAATGATAAACTTTAAGCCAATCAGGAGCCAAGTGATAAAGTGATTGTTGTGACATAAAGGGTCATTCAATAATTCTTTGGTGTATGTGCACTAATTAATATGATTGGCTGGATGTTTTGCCATTGTACACCATTGCCGCTGTGGCAAGTTGTTGGTGGACTAGTGTTAACCCAGCAGCTGATTAGGGACTAGTCCACTAACAACTTGCCACAGCAGTAATGGTGTATAATAGCAAAAGATCCAGCCAATCATATTGATTAGCATACATGCACCAAAGAATTATTGAATGACCCTTTATGTCACAACAATCACTTTATCACTTGTCTCCTGATTGGCTTAAAGTTTATCATTAAGGTTTTGAATTTGGATAAGTAACAAATTTATCTAAAAACAGTTAACACTATAATTTTCTAATTCAAATTTAGCTGATCACCAAATTGTTGTTAATATTTTCACAAGGGGCTATGTCAAGCGCCAAAAAATAATATGGTAATCAAGGAAACAATGCCAACACAAAGCAAACAACACATATTGAGATGAGCGTAAAACATATACACAATGGGTAAAAAAATGGGATAATGTAGTAAATGGGAAAACAAAAAGGAATAAACAAAGAGGCAACAGTATCAAATAATACAGAATTTATTGGGGCAAAAGCTATAAAAACATATGAAAAGGTTAGTAAAAAATCAATGTGAGAATTGGAGAAGCTTTTGAAGGATCTCAACTTGGCAATTGCCAAAATCAAAGACATTGACCGCAAGGTCAAGGCAAAAGTCAAGGCTGCCGTCCTTACAGGGGAAAAAATTGACAAGGTGTCTGCAAAGGCCCTAATGACAAAAATACCAGACACCCCAGAGAAGACAATTGAGCGCCTACTCAACATCCAGAAGACGGTGGTCAAGGGCCTGCAATTTAAGGCATACAATCTTTCTGTGTCATCTATCTGTGTTGACAACCCAGAGATGTATGAACATCTCAAACCTGCCAAGCATGCCAGAACAGAGGATAAAGAATTGCCTGCACAACTGCTTGCGTCAAGAATGGCCAAGCCTGCTGAGGCCGCCAACAAGGAGGAAACACGTGAAGGTAACATAAAAAAATAAAATTGAATAAAAATTTGTAAATACCTACCTGCTTTTTAGAGAACATAGAGAGTGAACTCCGCCAAGTCCTGGTCCCCTTTTGTCCCTGCAACATTCTATTCCAACTACGCCACTCATGTGGCCAAGCAGCTGTATCTGTCCCCCCTGTCTTGCAGGAGCTGGAGGACCACATCCACAGGTTCTTTCCAATGTTGCAGGAGGCATTGGCTGGGCTGACGCATGGCAAGGGGGCATCCAAGTGGGCAGTTACTACCTACAAGGATGCCCAACTGGTCCACCTGGACCCGGTGGTCCTCAGTGAAGTTTACTGTGTAAACTCCATTGAACTTGTTTGGGACGTCCTGGCGACGCTCCCATTCAAGAATGTACCTGAGATGAGCCGGTACCATGCGGCTGCTTGCTTCTGTTACCCCTTGGAGCACAAAATTTCTTACCTTCTGGAAAACTTTGGGTGTGTGGTGGGAAAATTGGCTGTTGCAGACACAACAGCTGTCAAGAAGACAAAAATCTTCCTTGCTGAATTTGGGTTGGCCTGGAGTGCCAACAAGACAGGGGTCCCTGCAGCCATGGAGCTGACCTTTGCAAAGACCAAGCATGATAAGAATATCAGTGTGGTTTTCAATAAATTATGCGAGTTTACAGAAGCCTTTGCTGGGCAAAGGCTTCATCTGGTAGTTTACCTCAGGTATCTCTTCTACTTTGGAATGGGCGCCAGTGTGGAGGATCTTGACAGGGTCCTTCTAGGAATTGACGAGGCCAGGCTCTCCCTGGACGGGAAGAATGTCCCCCCCGGGTATGACTCAGTGGATCATGTCATCCAGGATGCCCTGTTCCTGACTGGTATATACGGGTTTGCAGCCCTGCCAGAGAAGCTGCTCCTCCATTTGCACCTGACCCTACTCTCATTTACCAGCAGGCGGGAGTTTTTTAATAAGGGTGTATCCACCATCCACGGTGTGGCGGTAGAGGTTGTGCGCCACCTCCATTGCAGGGGTGGGTACATACAGAAGAACTCACTACAGGTATTCTTAATAAATTATCTCTTCCAATAAATTTCATCACAATTCATATTATTTTTATTATAATAAAATTTTCTAATTCTTATTTTAGCAAACAAGATTTTCAGAATATATCCCAGAGCAGGTCTTAGAAAAGCATAATAATCTATTTCAATAAAATTTACTTCTGATTTGTACACATTACATTTAACTTTTTTGATTATTATATTTATTTGCCAAAAGTGATATTAATGCATTTGCATAAACCAGTATCAAGCATTTGGGATACCCTTAGATGACACAAAAAAATGATTATAAATAAATAAATTACTAACCTTCATTGATTGTCCTGCTGAATGTGATTGCAGGCTTGGAAACATCTAAGTACAAAATGATAATTAATAAATCTTGAATAGTAAAGTAGAGAATATAAAAAAGCCAGACAAGCTAAGCCTTTAGTTGATTGGCTGTTTGGAAAGGCATAAGGGGATAAATGAATCAGCATGGCCATAGAATTTGGCCACGGTCTCAGCTGGTAGGATGTGGATCCTGGCCTGCAGCAAAATAAAGGGGTCCTTGGTCCCAGTTGTGGTCCTCGCTTGACAACTTGCTTGAGCCACCCAAAGACTTCCTCAATGGGATTTAGGAAGGGCAAATAAGCAGGGAGGAAGAGAAGGCGCAAATTTGCCATGGCCAATTGCTGGGGGCTACTGCGCTGTTGTTGTCAATCATTGGGAATTCCTCAAGAATATCAGCCACCTTATGGAGACCAACATTGTCCAGCACAATGATGTTGGTGAATCTGGGCTTGTGCGCCTCAGGTGCTCCTGGACCAATTGGGGGAATGATAGAAAGGTACGGCTGTTGTGGGAGCCCAGTATCATTTGGTATAGCTTGACCCCCTTTAGACTAAGGAGAGCAACCATTGAGTAGGCTGTGGCGCAGACTGTAGCACACCAAGCCATCCCGTCATTGGAGCCTTTGGGGACATAGCCATATGTATTGTGCAAAGGCAAAAGCTGATTTGTCAATATAGTAAAATTTGTCTCTCCCCTTGGCTTTGAGGGCAGTGTACGCCTCAGCTAGTTTTTCCGGGTCTCAATGTTGGTTAGGCTATTCCAATTATACGAAGATACCCTGAGCTTTTTCCAGGAAAAGCGCATCTTCTTCAGCAGATGGTAGTAAAAGGAAATGGAAGCCTCACCCCCAAAAGTGGACTTGACTATGGCCTGTATATTTGCCAGTTCAAGATGGCAGTCTTGGGTGATCCACTGGTTGATTGCTCATTTGTGCTCCTTGGTGAGCATGGTGGAAACACATAAGGATTTCTCTGCGGCAAGGACTCAGCCAGTATCAATGAACTTGTTGAATGTCTTGCTGGTGTACTTGGGATCCACCCCAACAAGGGCTGTGGCTGCCTTGTAATTGTCTGATTCACACATTAGCTTAAGCAGGATGATGCTTTTAATGTCAGGGATGCGCTTCTGAGCGGGCTTTTTAGCGGTGGGGATTGACTCATTGACATTGGGTATAATACAGGGCATAGGCACCTTGGTGTAAACCACAGCAACCTTTATGAGCACCAACTGTCCCTTGTCAGTTCTGAAGAACTCAGTCTTCTTGTCCTCTTCCTGATTGCCATCACTGATGTAGGGCTTGTAGCTAGTATCAAGTACAGCCTTCACCTTCTCCAGCATGGCTGACGGGACCAACTCTCGCCGGTACACAACATTGAACACATATGAAGTAAGTTCTACCTCCTTGTTTCTAACTTTCTTTGTTGTGGTGACCTTGGTTTTCTTCTGGGTCAGCTTTGAGACCCAAGGGTTTAAGCTATGCACCCTAGCAGCCTGTACTCCTTGAACCAGCTGTGTCAGTGCAGCATCACTATGGAACTCTCCTCTCCTGTCTCCTCCTTGAGTAGGCACTTGGGTTGCACTAACTCTATTCTTTGACCCACGGGGGCAACCGCAACCGCGGCGCACAACAGGTGCAATTGTAGTCTGTTGTTGTGTTCCTTCCATTTTGAGAATTTAATAAAATATTAAATAAAATTCAATTAAGTTACTCCCTATTTTTAATTTGTACTTTTATCTGAATATGGATATTTAATTAGAGTTTTTCCCACCCAATATCCCAATTATAGATTTTTTATTTCTTAATTAGTTGTTTTTGGTTTTAATACACCCATTTTAGATTACCCAAAAAAGTTCCACCCATTTTCCCAGATTTTATGCCAAATTAAGCACCAACACAATATTTTTAAAATCTATATCTTGGATTGTGTGTCTTATTTTAGATACCTTGGTATCATTCATGATTACAATCCATTGCACACACTGAGTGAGTGATTTTGTTTACATAGTGAGTTGCTATTGTGTTTCATTTGTGGATTGAGTTTTGACTCACTTTGCTTGGGTGTATTTTGTCACCAATTCACATAGTAAACATATGTACACCAAAAGTCAACTCACACCATTTCTTTTGTGAATCAACGTATTTTGGATTGTATTTTAATGGTTTTGCTTTGTGTGTGAGCCCTTTGTTGCTGTGTTGACTCATTTAGCTCATTAACGCCAATAAACTCTTTTAAAAAAGTGTATATTTTAACATGAGAGTTAGATTTTGTTCAAATCTGAAATCATTTTGTTTAAATCTGAAGTATTTTTGGTTGTTGCCATAGCTTTTAAAACTACTGTACAGACCAGAAGAAACACCTACCTGGTTAAGTTCCAGTGCGCCAAAGACCCTGTCATGAAAAAATACCACAGATCCTGACTTTGCCTCAGCAAGGTGAACACTCAACTTGGCTGGCACCAACTAGCAAACAACTCCAAGAACATCAGGTGGCAGCCGTCAAGACAAAGCCCCCCCCTGATGTACCAGAGTAACCCCTTAAGGGGGGTGTCAAGGAGCTGGATGTATGGGTATTCTGGCTACCACCAACCCACTTAACATCCAGCCATTGCCCAATTTGGTGCCTTTCCAATATACAGTTCAACATACTGGAAATGACAACAAGCCAATATCACATGAATTTTCAAGTATACAGCAACTCAAACCCATCCTGCATATGACCATCCTTATCTTTGATCTGACTTAAATCCCATCACAACACCAGCTATATAAGTCTAAAGTATTAACCAACAAAATATATTTCTCTTTTTCCTAATTTCATATTCAAATCTTCCCCAAAAGTTGCTCCTCATCACCACTACAAGTCTTTCAAAGTCCAGGGTTCATGGTTGAGGGTTGGGGGATACTCAGTGAAATGTACAGGACTGAATGGAGCGTCAGGGGGGGGTAATAATCAGGTGGTTCTAGGTCTTCAGCTGGGGCTTGATGTTAAACTCCTGAGGTTAAGTTCTTATATCTGTGCAATTGAAGATGTAATATTATCAGAAATAGGTATGTAGCTAGATTGGTGAACCAAAGGTTCATAACAACTTTATTGGGTAAAAATGACAACACATAATCTCACAGGTGCTTTTGGCTTATATAGTCAATAATCTGTAGGTGCATCTGGGCATTCTTCTTGTGCTATCTGGGTGGCATGGTTGGGAATTCCAACTTCTGTTGTCTGGTTGGCTTTCTTGTCAATATTTTTGAGGTCTTTAGGAACAGCCTTTTGGTCTGTTATTAGCCTATCTTTGCTTGGCTAGTTATTGGTTAAGACAGAACTGGTTGCAGATGTCATGGTGTCATCAACAATTCAATTAATAAATCTGGGCTGGCCTGGAAAGTATTTCTGAGACTGGGAAACTTAATTAAAAAGGGGTTCCCAATTAGAAAATCCAAATTACTTTAAATTCAGAACCTGAATGTAAAAATGCAGAATTGTCAAATCCTTGGTCCAAATTTTAAATCATTTTTGCTGGAAACTTAGCTGAGTTTAAATTAAAATATTTAATAAAATCAACCATTCAATTTGACTTTTTTGGTTTGTTTAAATTGGC
Source organism: Entomophthora muscae (assembly GCA_014839935.2). NCBI lineage: Eukaryota > Fungi > Entomophthoromycota > Entomophthoromycetes > Entomophthorales > Entomophthoraceae > Entomophthora > Entomophthora muscae. The sequence goes on from QTSX02003749.1 coordinate 67,693, forward strand.
AAATTTTGAATCCCTTGAGCAGATAACTCAACTAACAAAAGACAAAACTCAGCAAACAAATGCAGGATATATGAATCAGAAATGCAGGATTTTAATTTACAATTTGAGATTTCCTGTATGTCAAACAAATCATAGACATCATGAAAAATTAATAAATCTGAAATTGCAGGATTGTCAAATCCAAGAACCAAATTTCAAATAAAAAATGAGGTGAATTTGAAATAACTATAATTTATGGGTGTCTCAAAAAGGATGCTAAAGGATCTAGAGTGAATTTGTGCTAATTCTTTTAGGAATCATAGGTATTCTCAAAAATCACCCCATCCCCTTTAGGGCGGCTAAAATCTAGATGCTTGATTACAGTAGATTTTAAAAAACGCTAATAATAAAATAGAATTATATTTTACAATCTATCTTATCACATTTTCTTTTCTTTGATGTGTTGATAGTTCATTTGAGGCTGATAATGTTCTTGCATTTAATTGAATAGTTTCACCTCCAGTTGCCTTGGCAATAGGAAATCAAGCCGCCTCCGCAACCACGGCTGGTCTTGGGGAGGCAACTTGATTTCCTATTTCCCAGACAACTGGAGGTGAAACTATCCAATTAAATACAAGCACATTATCAACAGCAGATTAACTATCAACACATCAAGGAAAGGACAATGTGATAAGAAATATTGTAAAACATAATTCTATTTTATTATTAGTATTTTCTAAGATCTACTGTAATCAAGTATCCTTAATAGCAGTAAATGAATACATAGTGTAGTAAACTGATGGTTTATCTTTCCCACCTCTCTTTTTTCCTTGAAAAGAAGTTTGGTTGGCCCCTGACTACGCTGGGGGCCAAAAAAAATTTAAAAAAATTTGCGTCATCAGGAGGGTAGCTTATATATCATTATATGGGTTTGTGGTTGCTATATTAGTGATTTAGAGTGCAGAATATTGCATCATTTACAGTTTAGACAATTTTACATTTTGCTTAATTTCATGTCTAAACATGGTTGTTGAGATCGTGTTTTTTTATTTGATTTTATCCAGAGTGAAGCTTCTTGATTTATGTTGATTCATCCTAATTTCTTAATGTAAATTCAATTTGGATTCTAGTTCCTGCAATTAATATCTGAATTTATTAGTGGCATTCAAAGTGATTTGAAATTTGGCTCTTGGATTTGACAATCCTGCAATTTCAAAAACATAGTAAACTTAATGAAAATGGTTGATGGATTTGAACACTTCAAATCTGATTCCAGTTAATTCATTTTGTCCATAGGAAATATGCAGTTTGACTTGAATTTTGAAAAGTGTCTATGAGTTCCTGCATTTTTAAAAATACAAATAAAAATACAAAGAATTAAATTTAATTAAAAAAGGCTATCTTGCAAAAGTGATTTGAAATTTGGACCAAGGATTTGACAATCCCGCATTTTTACTTTCAGGTTCTGAATTTACAGCACTAAATAGAGGAAGGGCTTGGACTGGGAGCCCTGGGCAGCTAAATTTAGTCTGTCTAGGCCTGGTGGGATACACTATCTAGAAAGACGCCATCAATAAAACGCTATCTTGAAAACACCATCTAGAAAGGCGCCATCTAGAAATCCTATCTTGAATTTCTGACTAAACCACGCCAGATATTTTTAAATATTAATAAAAGCCCAAAATAATATCAAAACCAATAAAAAAACAGATTTCTAAATTAAAAATTATCTGAGGATATTAAATCTGCAATAAACATGTGAGGTCAGCTATTATCAACTATAGTGTGCAAAGCTCCAAATCCAACATACCCCAAAATTGAGAAATTTCCATATTGAAATTTGTTCCTATGTTTGCATCCATATGCTAAAAATAAAGTAAAAATTAAATATTTGGAAGTAAAGTATTTAATGGAAGAGTAAATTGATCATGATTCAGCGCCAAGAGCCTTAGAAATGCCTTTGATATGGGTAAGACAGCCTTCTCTAGTGCAATAGGTCAAAACCTCCTTAGTAATACTTGTAAAATTAACCTGCTTGTCTACATGCTTGGATACAACAACTTTGCTTTTGATGGCCTGAGGGCAAAGCTGGTCCCCATGGACATACCAGATCTTCAGCTTGTTGATAATCACAATTAATCTGGGCTTCTTTACCCTAACCAGGCAGGAAAATTGGTTGCACCAACCTTCAAGTGATAAGGTGGTATTAGTTATGCTGTCTTTAACCTGATTATAGGAGTTCAAATTAATGGAGTCACTACCCTTGCATATATAAAATCATTAATGAAATATTTTGAATTTGAAACCCAAATATTATAGATCCTTCTATGATAAGGAATAAAACCAGTATATTAAAAGTGGTTTTTAATGGCTATGTCACAGGGAGATAGTACTATCAAAGTGGAGTTAATTTAAGTTGATTTATTATATGTGGCCATAAATTAATATCAAACTTTATTCCCAATTAATAAGGGAAAGGCTTGGATTTATCATATAAAAGTATAATTATTATTCAATTCCAGATGTGTATTTCTAGATGGCATATTTTAGGGTATTTATTAAGCTTTTATACTCAAAAAATCTTATTTGGATAAAAAAATTATTTTAATTTGAATAGCATTTTCTAGATGCTGTATTATAAACCAATATGTAAAAAAAACTAATTAATAATTTTTATTAACTTTTTTTAATTTTTCTGTTTTAAATCCTGACTCTATTGCAAAATACATTCTAGATGGAGTCTTTCTAGATGGTGTTTTCTAGATGGTGTATTGCACCCCAGGCCCAGCCAAGCCCACCAAAACTTGGGCATAGCTTTTGGGGCCCAGGACGGGCCCCACAACTTCTGGCAGGGCAGGAATGGTTCCTGTACCTGAATTATTGCTTTTTGAAGAAAATCCAGATGCAGGCAAATTCCCACCACCTACTCCCCCCACCTGGTGGCTGGGTGCAGGGTTGATTCCTGCCTGGGGAATTGATATTGAGACTTCAGTAACATTATCTGCTTCTAAACCAGACTTTTCTCTCTTCATCTCCCAGTACTTAAGGACAGCTTTAGCAGCATTGGAAAGTTTGTTGGCTGGTTCCCAGGTGCTTTCCTTGGGTGAGTATCCTAGCTATTTACATAAGACTGTGATTTGCGGTACTGGGTACAGTAGTTTTAAAAGCTATGGCAACAACCAAAAATACTTCAGATGAAAACAAAATGATTTCAGATTTGAACAAAATCCAAATATCAGGTTAAAATATACACTCTGTTAACAGGGTTTATTGGTGTTAATGGGCAAAATGAGTCAACACAGCAACAAAGGGCTCACATGCAAAGTGAAACCACACAAAATACAATCTAAAATATATTGATTCACAAACAAAATGGTGTGAGTTGAATTTTGGTATACATATGTTTACTATGTGAATTGGTGACAAAATACACCCAAGCGCAGTGAGTCAAAACTCAATCCAAAAACAAAACAAAATAGCAACTCACTATGTAAACAAAATAACTCACTCAGTGTGTGCAATGGATTGTAATCATGAATAATACCAAGGTATCTAAAATAAGACACACAATCCAAGACATAGATTTTAAAAATATTGTGTTGGTGCTTAATTTGGCATAAAATCTGGGAAAATGGGTGGAACTTTTTTGGATAATCTAAAATGGGTGTAGTAAAACCAAAAACAACTAATTAAGAAATAAAAAATCTATAATTGGGATATTGGGTGGGAAAAACTCTAATTAAATATCCATATTCAGATAAAAGCACAAATTAAAAATAGGGAGTAACTTAATTGAATTTTATTTAATATTTTATTAAATTCTCAAAATGGAAGGAACACAACAACAGACTACAATTGCACCTGTTGTGCGCTGCAGTTGCAGTTGCCCCTGTGGGTCAAAGAATAGAGTTATTGCAACCCAAGTGCCTACTCAAGAAGGAGACAGGAGAGGAGAGTTCCATAGTGATGCTGCACTGACACAGCTGGTTCAAGGAGTACAGGCTGCTAGGGTGCAGAGCATAAACCCTTGGGTCTCAAAGCTGACCCAGAAGCAAACCAAGGTCACCACAACAAAGAAAGTTAGAAACAAGGAGGTAGAACTTACTTCATATGTGTTCAACGTTGTGTACCGGCAAGATTCAGTCCTGTCAGGTATGCAGAGAAGGTGAAGCCTGTACTTGATACTAGCTACAAGCCCTACATCAGTGATGGCAATCAGGAAGAGGACAAAAAGACTGAGTTCTTCAGAACTGATAAGGGACAGTTGGTGCTCAAAAAAGTTGCTGTGTTTTACACTAAGGTGCCCATGCCCTGTATTATGCCCAATGCCAACAAGTCAATCCCCACCGCAAAAAGCCTGCTCAGAAGCGCATCCCCGACATTAAACACATCATCCTACTTAAGCTAATGTGTGAATCAGGCAATTACAAGGCGGCCACAGCCCTTGTTGGGTGGATCTCAAGTACGCCAGCAAGACATTCAACAAGTTCATTGATACTGGCTGAGTCCTTGCCGCAGAGAAATCCTTATGTGTTTCCACCATGCTCACCAAGGAGCACAAATGGGCAATCCGCCAGTGGATCACCCAGGACTGCCATCTTGAACTGGCAAATATACAGGCCATAGTCAAGTCCACTTTTGGGGATTAGGCTTCCATTTCCTTTTACTACCATCTGCTGAAGAAGATGGCTTTTCCTGGAAAAAGCTCAGGGTATCTTTGTATAATTGGAATAGCCTAACCAACATTGAGACCCAAAAACTAGCAGAGGCGTACACTGCCCTCAAAGCCAAGGGGAGAGTCAAATTTTACTATATTGACAAATTGGCATTTGCCTTTTCAATGCGCAATACATATAGCTGTGTCCCCAAAGGCTCCAATGACAGGATGGCTTGCTGTGCTGCAGTCCGCGCCACAGCCTACTCAAGGGTTGCTCTCCTTGGTCCAAAGGGGGTCAAGCTATACCAAATGATACTGAGCTCCCACAACAGCTGTACCTTTCTATCATTCTCCCAATTGGTCCAGAAGCGCCTGAGGCGCACAAGCCCAGACTTTGTCAGGATACCAAGAGTACCGTGGAGCTCCAGCAGGTGAGGGAGGTCTTGAAGCAGGTACTGGCATGGCCCACCAGATGATGGGACCTAACTTTACCAGGTAGGAAAGGGCCTTTCCAGCCACAGTCCAAGGTCCAGCCGCTGGCAAGGCAGACTCAATCAATCCTGTGAGCACCAGGTAAAGCACTCCCAGGAATTGACTACTCTGACCAGTGGCATCAGAAGTGGGGGGGTTGAGATGGTTGGTTTGGGTGTTGGGGCAGTTCCATAGGAACCAAGTAGGCAGCAGGATTGTTGTACTTCCTGTTGAAGATCAAAGGATAGATAGTGATTTCTTTGCCGTCACAGACAATTTGGTAGGGTTCCTTGGGTGCGTTTGGGGGGGTGTACCACTGCAAGTCTTCCAATGTCCAGGGTTTATGGTCAGGATTGGCAGGATACTCAGTGAAATGCACAGGGCCAAATGGAGTATTGGGTGGACAATAGTAGTCAAAGGCTTTGGTTTGATCAACTGGAGTCTGACTATCTATCCCAGTGGATGGGTACTGATGCTTGGGTGTATGCAGATGGAAGAGTATCAAAAATAGGTATGGAAACAGATTGGTGAACCAAAGGTTCATAACAACTTTATTTGGTAAGGATGATGATACAGAACTTCTTCAAGTGCTTCTGATTTATATACTTACTCACATGCAGGGCCTCTGGGCTTTCTTCTGGTGCTATCTGTGTGCAAGGCTTGGCATATCAGGTTCTGCTGTTTGGTTGGCTGCTTCATGATTATTTTTGGAGTTTTCAGGAACAGTTGTTTGGCTTTTTGATGGTCCATCTTGGCTTGGCTGGTCATTGGTTCTGGCAGGTTTGGCTTCTGGGTTTTTGGGGGTTTTCCCAATTTGATCACCATTTTTGGACTGGCTTGACAGGCTCTCTTGATCCCAAAGAACTTGATTAAAAAAGGGGTCCCCAATTGGGGATCCCAAATTACTTAATGGAGGGTGGGCTTGATCTGGGTTTACTGGGCAGCTAAAAATAGCCTGCCCAGGCCCAGCCAAACCCACCAAGGCTTGGGCGTAGCTTTTGGGGCCCAAAACAGGCCCCTCAGCTGCCACCAGGGCAGGAATGATTCCCGCACCTGGATTTGCTTTGAAAAGCAAAAATCCAGACGCAGGCAAATCTCCACCGCCTGCTAGCCCCGCCTTGTGGCTAGGAGCGGGTTTGATTCCCACCTGGGGCTTTGATACTGTTATTTTTGTAACACTATCCCCTTCTAACCCAGAATTGGCTTTCTTCTCCTCCCAATATTGGTGGACAACATCAGCTGTGTTGGTAAGGTTGTCAGCTGGTTCCCAGGTGCTTTCCTTGGGCAGTTATCCTAGCCATTTGACGTAGTACTATGGCTTACGGTAGTGAGTTGGTTGCTGTGTATATACTCTACTCCATGTTCAAGGTATCTCCCTACCAGGATGGGCGGAGGGGCAGTCTTCAGTTTCTGGTGGGGTAGGGATGTTCCGTCCTTTTTGAACAACAAGGATAGATGGAATATGTCATGTATTTTCCAGGTGTCAGGTAACTTCAGACGGTAAGCTACTTTGCCTACTTGGCCCGTGATCTGGTAGGGGCCGCTTCTTTGTTGAGCTAGCTTCCAGCATGGGACATTTAGGGGTATGTTCCTTGAGTCTAGATAGACCTCATCCCCAATCTCTAGTGGCTTTCCAGAGGTGCGCTTTCTATCAGCAAAGGCTTTTTAAGTCTGTACTGCGCGGTTTAGGTTTTGGGAGAAGGTCATCTGGGTTTTGTGGATGTGTTTCATCCAGGTTCTACCTGCTTTGTTAGACTCCTGGTTTTCAATCTTGGGGTCCCAAGTGGGGTCAAATCCGTAATTGGCTTTGAAGGGGGACATCCCAGTGGACACATGATCTTTGCTATTGTACACATATTGGGCTGTGAAAAATAGGTCTGCCTATTTGTCTTGATTGGCGTTTGCGTAGCATTGGAGTTACTGTTCCAAAATCTGGTTTACCCATTTGGTTTGGTTGTCAGTCTGGGGGTGATAGGAAGTGGACATGCATCTTTTGATTCATAGGTCTTTCATCACTTACGCCCAATAATGAGATGTGAACTGTGGTCCTTGGTCTGTCACTATTTCCTCTGAGGTTGTGTGTTGGGTGAGTATTCAGTCATGAAAGTGTCAGACAGTTTCAGCAACAGTGCAAAGGGTAGTGGTGGGGACAAAGTAGGCCATTTTGGTGAAATGGTCAACCATCACTAGAATTGTGTTGTAGTCTTTGGAGGGTGGGAGTTCAACTATGTAATCCATGGATAACAATTTCCAGGGGCCTGAGGGGATGTCTAGAGGGTGGAGGAGACCTTCTGGCTTAGAGCGTCTTGTTTTGGTGTGCCCACATGTCTCACAGCCCTCAATGTAGTTGATAACATTTGTGTCTATCTTGGGCCACAAGTAATTCCTTTTGATGGTTTGAAAGGTTTTGTGGTGGCCCAGGTGGCTGGCTAGTTCCAAGTTGTGATAGTCCTTTAGTACAGAAATCCAAGCTAATCCTTCTGGTACATAGATTCTTCCTTGGAACAGTAGGGTGGTTTCTTTTAGTGAGTAACCTCTTTTGTACAGGGGCTTTCTAGTTGTGTTAAGAGTTCTGAGACCATAGTCTTGGCAGCAGGGTCCTTTGCCTGGGCTTCTAATACGTCTGATTTGTTAGCAACAATTTTCAGGTAGTTTAGCTGTATTTTTCCACTGGTTATATCCAACAGGGTATGGGTGTTGTGATCTCTCAACTTGGTGGAGGACAGGATCAGGTCGGCTCTTTTACTTAGGGCATCTGGAACAATGTTTACTTTGCTGGGTTTATAGTCAATTTCTAGTATGTAGTCTGCCAGTTCTAGGGCCCATCTTGCTTGTTGTTGGTTAAGATGACATGGTTTGAAGAATTAAAACAAGTTTTTGTGATCTGTTAGGACCTTTAATGGGTGCTCAGCGCCGCATAGGTATCTGCGCCAGTGCTTCAGGGTCTTCATTATAGCTACCATTTCTTTATTGTATATAGGATAATTTCCTTCAGCAGGGATCATCTTTTTGGAGTAATATGCTACAGGATGTAGCATACCATCCCCTCCTTCCTGAAGAAGCACCCCTCCCAGGGAAAAGTTGGAAGCATCAGTTCCCTGATGAATGGCTTTGTGTGGTCAGGCATGGCTAACACAGTAGCAGAGGTGAAGGCTAACTTCAGGGCTTCAAAGGCCACAACATAGTTAGAGGTCCACTCAAACTGGACTTTTCCTGAGCAAAGGCAGGTCAGGGGCAGAGTAATCTGAGAAAAAAATTTGATGAAATCTCTACAGTAGTTTGCTAGCCCCAGGAAACTCCTAACATCTTTCTGACAGGTGGGGGTGGGCCAAGCTGTGACCGCGTCCACTTTATCTTGGGCCATAGCAAATCCACCTGTTTGTACTACATAGCCCAAGAATTCTACCTCAGGTTGGAAGAACTCACACTTCTTGAGTTTGACGTGAAGGTTGAATGCTGCTAGTTTCTCCAAGATGAGATCCAGGTGGCAGAGGTGGTCTTCATGTGTTTTTCTATATATCAGAATGTCGTCAAGATATGCCACACAGAATTGGTCAAGGTATTCTCCAAGGACCAAGTTAATCATCCTCTGGAAAGTGCTAGGGGCGTCGTATAGCCCAAAAGGCATGAGCAGGTATTCATAGAGTCCATATCAAGTTTTGAAAGCCGTTTTATATTCATCGCCTTCTTTGATTTGGATTTTGTTAAAAGCGTCTCAGAGGTCAATCTTAGAGTATACTTGTGCCCCAGTCAAGACATCACATAGATCATTGGCATTAGGTATGGGATATCAGTTTTTTACTGTGATTTTGTTCAGCTTCTGGTAGTTTACACAAGGTCTCATTCCCCCATCTTTCTTCCCAACAAATAGTAGGGGGGAAGAGCATGGGGCCTTTGAGACTCGGATAAATCCTTTCTTGGTCATGTCTTCAATGTACACTTTCAAGGCCACCTGTTCTTTGTGCTTGCAACTATAGATGGGGCCGTGGCTGGGCTGTGTATCAGGGAGTAAGTCAATGGCATGGTCATAGATAGAGTGTTCAGGTAGTTGAGTTGCCACCTCTTCACTGAAGACACTGGCCATATTCTCGAGGGCTGAGGGCAGCTTTCCCTGAGCAAGAGTCCAATTTCAAGGTCATGAGTTTGGTGGGGGTACTATGTGTGGGCTCAGCTGAATGAGTACAGTGTTGGGGTTAGGTCCCTTTCCCAGGTTTATGGTTTGGTCATAATAGTTCATGATTGCACCATGCTTGTCAGCCCAGGAGTCTCCAAGTATCAATGGGTGTGGTAATCCTTTCAACAAGATAACGGACAAGGGGTAGGTGTTGTGCCCAATCTTCTGCTTGAGGTGTTGGTTACATTCTTGGCCAATGTCAGTTGAACCGTTTCCCATAGTGACTTGGAATTGAGTATCTGAGGGAGTGAGTTCCAGCTTGGACGCTAATGCAGGGTCAATGAAACTTTCATCAGCCCCTGTGTCTAAGAAAGCCTTTTCGTGAAATACTTTATCTCCCACTTCTAGGGTCACTATTATATACTTATAAGACTGAGAGGTAGTGTTTAATTGGGCAAGGGAGCCTGAAGTTTGGCTTCTTCTGGGACAGGCCCTGGTCTGGTGCCCTGCTTCATGGCAGTGGAAACACAACCTGTCTCTGTAATGTTGTTGCAACTCCTTGGGTGTCATAGCTGGTCTGGCCGCAGTGGGGCTTCTGGCTATCCAGGGTCCATGGGGGGTGGCGCCGTGGGTTTCTTGGTTTAAGCTTATTTCTCAGCAGAGCACAATCAGTTCTTCTAACCTGATTGTGGGGGAGTTCTTGAGGAGGTCTTTAACCCTTGGTTCATGCCTTTTCTGAATAGGATGATGACCAATTTGTTGTCCAGCATAGCACAGGTCTGTAGTTTGGTGAACTCTTCTACATAGGTCTGAAGTGGGCGTCTGTTTTGCTTGAATTCCTACAAGTTCATGAAGGCAAAGTGACAGGTATTCTGATCCTCTCCTGTGGCCATTAGTTCAGCCTCAAATTGAGCATAGTCTAAGCAAAACTCTACAACATTGGCGGTGGCTTTGTTGAACCAGTCTAGGGCGTCCCCTGTTAGCATGGACGCTACTCCCAAGACTTTGACTGTGTTGTTAGGATAGGCGGCGGTATTGGCTAGGAAGTGCAGTCAAAGTACCAGCATGGCTCTTCTAGCTTCCTCTAGGCTGATCTTGCCCATCTGGGGCATGGTCACATTGGAGGTGGTTTGGTTCACAATGATGTTCTGTACTTGTGAGGAGGTTGCTGTGGTTGGATCTTTGCTCTCTGGAGCATCCTTAGAATTGTCCAAGGTCCAGGTTGTTCTCTTCCACATGGAGGAGATTTGGTAAGATAGCCACAAATAACAATAATAAGTGATAATCATAAAAACAAACATATAAGTAGCCCCAAGTGCTAATAACATCTTGGGGCCCAGGTTACTGAGTTTGGGGTAGATTGTCATAATGTCAGGATACCAAGAGTACCATGAAGCTCCAGCAGGTGAGGGAGGAGCTGAAGCAGGTACTGGCATGGCCCACCAGATGATGGGACCTAACTTTACCAGGTAGGAAAGGGCCTTCCCAGCCACAGCCCAAGGTCCAGCCACTGGAAAAGCAGAGTCAATCAATCCCATGAGCTCCAGATAAAGCACTCCCAGGAATTGACTATGGCCAGTGGCATCAGAAGTGGGGGGGTTGAGATGGTTGGTTTGGGTGTTGGGGGCGGTTCCATGGGTACTAAGTAGGCAGCAGGATTGTTGTACTTCCTGTTGAATATCAAAGGGTAGATGGTGATTGCTTTGCCGTCACAGACAATTTAGTAGGGTTCCTTGGGAGCGTTTGGGCGGGTGTACCACTCCAAGTCTTCCAATGTCTAGGGTTTGTAGTCAGGATTGGTGGGATACTCAGTGAAATGCACAGGGCCAAATGGAGTATTGGGTGGACAATAGTAGTCAAAGGCTTTGGTTTGGTCAACTGGAGTCTGACTATCTATCCCAGTGGATGGGTACTGACGCTTGGGTGTATGCAGATGAAAGAGTATCAAAAATAGGTATGAAAACAGATTGGTGAACCAAAGGTTCATAACAACTTTATTTGGTAAGGATGATGATACAGAACTTCTTCAAGTGCTTCTGATTTATATACTTACTCAAATGCAGGTGCCTCTGGGCATTCTTTTGGTGCTATCTGTGTGGCAAGGCTTGACATCTCAGGTTCTGCTGTTTGGTTGGCTGCTTCATGGTTATTTTTTGGGTTTTCAGGAAGAGTTGTTTGGCTTTTTGATGGTTCATCTTGGCTTGGCTGGTCATGGATTCTGGCAGATTTGGCTTCTGGGGTTTTGGAGTTTTTCTTAATTTGATCACCATTTTTGGACTGGCTTGACAGGCTCTCTTGAGCCCAAAGAACTTGATTAAAAAAGGGATTCCCAATTGGGGATCCCAAATTACTTAATGGAGGGTGGGCTTGATCTGGGTTTACTGGTCAGCTAAAAATAGCCTACCCAGGCCCAGCCAAACCCACCAAGGCTTGGGCGTAGCTTTTGGGGGCCAAAGCAGCTCCTCAGCTACCACCAGGGCAGGAATGGTTCCCACACCTGGATTTACTTCAAAAAGCAAAAATCCAGGTGCAGGTGAATATCCCCTGCCCGCTAGCCCCGCCTGGTGGCTAGGAGCGGGTTTGATTCCCGCCTGGGGCTTCAAAACTGTTACTTTTGTAACACCACCTAATATCCCAATTATAGATTTTTTTATTTCTTAATTAGTTGTTTCTGGTTTACAACACTCATTTTAGAATACCATTAAATAATTTCCACCCATTTTCCCAGATTTTATGCCAAATAAGCACCCAATACAATATTTTTAAAATTTATGTCTCAGATTGTGTGTCTTATTTTAGATATCTTGGTATCATTCATGATTACAATCCATTGCACACACTGAGTGAGTGATTTTGTTAACATAATGAGTTGTTATTGTGTTTCATTTTTGGATTGAGTTTTGACTCACTGCGCTTGGGTATATTTTGTCACCAATTCACATAGTAAACATATGTACACTGAAAGTCAACTCACACCATTTTTTTGTAAATCAATGTATTTTGGATTGTATTTTGAATGGTTTTGCTTTGCGTGTGAGCCCTTTGTTGCTGTGTTGACTCATTTCACCCATTAACGCCAATAAACCCTGTTAATAGAGTGTATATTTTAACCCAAGAGTTGGATTCTGTTCAAATCTGAAATCATTTTGTTTACATCTGAAGTATTTTCAGTTGTTGCCATAGCTTTTAAAACTACTGTATTTGCAAAGTTTCAGGCAATTTCTTACATTTTTTATTATAGTGGTTTTCAGCATTAAAAAGTACTTTTTAAAAGTGGAAAGCAAGAATTGCAATAGGGGAATTGATATAGCGTAGCTTGGGGTCATATGTAATTTCCCCTTATTTTCCTCTATCCATTGTGCGCATCGAATCAATTGGGCGATATGAAACCCGGTGGAATTTGAAGAACGTAAATCAAAATGGTGTAACCAACACTGTTCTTATTAAAATCACTAATAAAATATTTTATTAAGAAACCCCTTATCATTGTATCCATGCATAGAAGAGTTATAAATTACATATAGCAAAAGTAGTTTTTTTACCCAGCAATGACAATCACTAGTAGGACTACGATAGTGGTGTTATTTTAGCTTGTTCTTAGTATAAGTGTCTTGGATTAATACGATAGGAGCATCTTCTGATTCTATGCAACAGGCTTTGATTTAGTGCAGGAATAAGCTTATTTTAGTTTAGGATAGACGGTGTAAATTGAGATGGTGTAAACATGTCCCACACCAAGTGATTTCATATGTAAATAAAGCTAGCGAAATAAGATTTAATTGATCTGGCTTGAAGTGACAAAGTTGAGATGGCATAAATTCAAGATGCCACATTATAAAACCATGGGTGAACTTTAACTATTTTATTATTTGTTTTATTTTTTGTGATTCAAACCCACTAACGCAAAAAACACCATCTTGAATTAAATCTGAGATAGCGTATTCCGAGATGACGTTTTTGAGATGGCATGTCCTACCTATATCCCCTCTATTTTGATATGTCACTGATCGTTTTTGATGGATCTTTTTTGTGAATAGATCCCAGTTTTAACCATCTTTTATTTCAACTGGAGGTTCAGTTTTCTTTTCGATCCTAAGACTTTACCGGTTCGATTTCTTTTAGATCTGTGGTGAGAAGGCAATGTCATTTCTTAATAGGATGCCAAAATAATGTCCCCATTTTGCAAGATCTTTGAACCCAGACGTGGAATTTACATATTTGAAATTGTGAGGATGAAGCCAACTGCAAGGTTTATGAACTGCCATGACAGAAGGCGTAGATTTGTTTTATTTAAAGATTCGGGTTAACCCCTTCCATCAGCAGTGGCTTTGGGCCAGTCTGAACCCTGTAAATCGGGAGGGTTCATGGATAAGTTGTCCTGGCTGGCAGGAGCAACAGTTCTTGGGGATGGTGGCATATTGAGTTAAATGGGTTTATCTACACATGAGGCTGGGTGATCAAATAAAGTATTCGTGGGTTTGGCAAATCAGAGTGGGGATTTATTTGGGATCATAGGTGATGCTAGCTTCTAAATACGAATTGGAGCTGGGGTTTGATCGAATTTCAAATTGTTTGTTTAGCTGGTTGACCATCTGAGGATGCCAAGGCTTGGATTCAAGCGAGGTATAATAAATATTTATTTTTAAAGATGTTTTGATTGAAAAGACTAAAAAGTCAGGATCCCAATTTAACTCCATTCGCGGTACGCGGGTGGAACTAGTGAGAAGAGGGTGTAGAGTTCCGGTTGAAATCCAGGCAAGAATAGAATGTTGGTTAGTCATAATCCCTGCTGACTTGTTGGGATTAAGCCACCAGATCCAATTTACGCTTGTTATGACGTCTATTGTACCCTCACTGGCACTTTGTTCCCGACAGATGGCAAAGCCTTAAGAGTGTTTTCAAGCATCGCCCTGTTGGTTAGAAGGTGTAAGTTTAAGGCAATTAGAGAATATCCACCTCATAGTTAGACGCTAAAAACCAGTTCCCTTCGATTGCATTGCACCCCATCAAGATGAAGGCATTAGATCCCACTCTCATCAAGCATGCCGCCATACTGACCGAGGATAATTTTTATAAGCTAGGGCGATGCAAGTACGAGGGCAAGTTCTCATGCACCCTGAAGATATTCAAGACCAGCAGCATCCCCACCCGAGAAACCTGTCAAAAGCTGATGGAAGATTTCAATTCCCGAATACTTGCTGCCAACCCACACCCCTCCCTTCTTCAATACCTTGGCAGTGGGCTCACCAGCTCCAACAACCTAGTTTGTTTAATGGAGCTGGTTCTGGGAGAAGATTTGTTCTCTCTCCTGTCTCGCAAGTCTGACCCTGGTCTGTTAGCGCCAGAGGCCAGAATAAAGCTTGCTTCGGATATTTCCAGCGGGGTGGCTTTTTTACACTCCCAGGGGATACTGCTAAGGAACCTCAACTCCAGAGCAATTCTGATCGACCAGGATGAGGGGCTTACGCCCAAAATAAGCAATCTTTTTGAGTATGGGATCCTTGACGCAATTCAAAGCCAAACAGTCATCGCAAACTCTGTGTTGTTTTATTGGAAGGCTCCCGAAGATAAAGAACGGTCATATTCTTCGGGATCCCGGGAGGGCGATCTCTATAGCTTGGGGATAGTGCTTTGGGAGATAGCAGCCCAGGAGCTCCCGCTTAAGCTGCAAGTCCCCAAACCCACTTCCGATGAGATATCCAAGTTCAAGGTTTCGGAGCCTGGTTATACTTCGATTATAGGTTCGCTTTTGGATCATACCCCAGCAAGAAGATGCGCTGCGGCAGAAGTTAAAGCTTCCCTTGAAGCACTCATCGAGAGAAACCCTCTCCCGGCAAGTTCCGAGCCCAGCAGTAGTTTAGATACTCCGATCAGTGCCACCAAGGAACCAAGCTTCTACCCCTCTTACAACTACCGGCAAGAGGAGTTGAACTGTATGGTTGAGCGTGGCAAAGCCCTGTATCATCGAGGGAACCATGTGGAAGCAGCCAAACTGTTTGACGTGCCCGCTTGGAACGGGGATGGGACGGCACAGCTCTTTTTGGGGAAAATCCACTTGTGTGGAAAAGGCCGCCAGCGAAGCATCACCATGGCAAGCAGTTGGTTCGAGAGAGCCTCGGAAAAGGGGTTGCTTGAAGCTGAGTATCTGTTTGCCATGATTCATTTCTATCAGCTCGGAGGGAACATTGGAATATCAAAGCCGGCTGCCATGGGCATCTTAGAGAAGCTTAGCAACCGGGGGCATATCAAGGCGTCGCTAATGGTAGCTTTTGCCTACGAGTCGGGTCAGGGGGCTATACGGAATTTATACAAGGCACTAAAGATATACGAAGGCCTTTCGATGATACACGAAGATCCTATGATCTTTTATAGGCTGGGCCAGATAAACGAAAACTTGGCGCTTCCCAACTTTGGCCAAGCCTTTGAATGGTACCGGCGTGGGGCTGCTGAAGGAAACGTACACTGTGAATACCAGCTTGCGCTTTGCTACCACCATGGCCGAGGTGTCGGCGAGGATTCCAAAAAGGCAATGAAATGGTACGTGACGGCTGCCAACCAGAACCATCCCGCCTGTTTATATATCATAGCTCACAGATACCTCAAAGGGTATGGGCTTAGATCACCTGATCCGCTCCTGGCAGTTAAGTACTATACCGAGGCCGCTTCCCGTGGCCATGTCAGGGCGCAACAGATGCTGGCCCATATTTACGAGAAGGGTAACGTCATTGCCGCCGATTTAAGACGAGCTGCCTACTGGTATCGAAAGGCCGCCAAGTTGCAGGACCCGTATGCCCAGAACAATCTCGGTAGGTTCTACCAGAATGGGATTGGGGTCGACTTGAACCTGGCACGTGCCGCAAAGCTGTACGAAAAGGCAGCCAAGATGGGGGTTATGCAGGCCCAAGTTAATTATGCCCGATGTCTAGAGTTGGGATTGGGGATCAAGGCACCCAACCCTGCCCAAGCCTTCCATTGGTACCACAAGGCCTCTGAGCAGAACTCCCCCCATGCCCAGTTCAAATTGGGCCACTGCTACCAGCGAGGAATCGGGACGGCCCCGAGTACCGATCGAGCCTTGGATCTGTACCGCAAGGCCGCCAACAGCGGCTATCATCGTGCCATCGACAAGCTGAAGCAGCTCGCGCTCGGTTAATCCTACCTTTAGGATTCCTCCCCGGATATCTTTGTTCATAGCATCTTTCCCCACACTGCATATTCCAAGACCCCTCCAATTATTTCTTCACCTCTCTTTACTAAGGAATCCCAAGTGGTATTATATGTTGTTTTTAAGTAAATATCAAGTTTCATAAATGCCATCCTCTGGAGCCGACGTAGCGCAAGCCAACCCTGCAACACATCAAGAACCTGGCTGGAATTCAACTTTTGAAAATGGTTTTTAGCTATGGTTGCTTTACGGATCCCCTCAGTTTAATACCTTCATCTAGGGGTCATTCAACTGCTCTTGGAAATCAGGGTTAGGAAAAAACCTTTTCGCTGATCGTTCCTATCAAGAGTTGTATTGAAGCAGTGAAGTCAAGCTATATGGTGCGGTAAAATCCATCTTGTAACAAATATCAGGGGATCTATGGCTAAACAAGTGATTGGAGTATAGCCTACTTGGCTGGTTTCGAACTATCACATATACTAAGCTCGATTCGCATAGACAATCTAGTCTTTAGGAAAACCGTGTAAACCCAAGGATTGGCGGGTTTATTAGGTGATTTAGGCATGTGCGTTGAATTTCGGAATCGTGAAGTAAGCGCATAGTTATGATGTAATAATATGTCATTGTATAAAAATCAAAATATCAAGAGAAAAAAACCTTCAAAAGAATATACTTAATTTCGGTCTTTTAGAGCAACGGTTGAAGCTACGGCTTAACAGAGATGGATACTGGTATGTGAACACCCCGATAGATCTTAGCTCAACTTTTTGGTTTTAGTTCGGGTTATTCCATCGTCTCTTTGGGCATCTTTACCACTTGATTCTCTCTGAGCGTAAATCATCGATGTGAAAGGGCTAGTTAAGAGCAGTTAGTTTTCAAAGGTCGGATTGGCCATCACTTACTTTTCGAGCTGAATTGCACACCAGTATACAAGAACCACAAGGCCAGTGAGTATTATCCCCATGAATCGACCCAACCTATTTCCAAAGTAAGAAAGAGCCAACTAAATGCCCAAAGATAGCCTACTTACCATAACGCAGTTCCAAAGAAGATCAACGAAGAGCCATGGTACATGGGGTTGGCAACCACGTTAAAGGGAAAAGAAGTGACAGGCTCATCCATCAGAATACCAAAATAATCCCCTGGTCTCAAGTTAGCTTAAGCCTGAAGTGCCCAAATAGGCCAAAGCAAATAAATTTTGGTAAAGCAGCGTACCTAGAAAAGTTCCGGTGATTCCCAACTTTAGGGTTGAGGATATGACGAACAAGTTGCCCAAAGCAATACAGGAAAGCCCCAAAGTTTCCGGCAATGGACCGGTAAGAAGGGGGCTCACTGGCTGGGTTTCGAGTGCCTTCTTGTACCTAAATATTACTATCCTATCCAATAACAGCACCTTACAGTAGATCCCTTACGATGCCCAATGAGAAAATAGTCATGGCAAGAATATAACATCCCAGCTGGGGACGGTTGCCAGTTAACCGAGTCAAGGTACGGTTATAGTGCTCATTCCGGGCAACGATGTTCCAAAACAGCGGGTTGAAGCATATGCTTACCGCAGAGATGTAAACCTCTCGGTGACTGAAATCCAACCCAAATAAACCAGACATTATTCAAACCTACCAAGAAATCTTTGTACAGAACAACGATCAAAGCACAGCTCAATCTCAGATGAGGTGATTATTATTGGTTTCAGCTTGGATCTGGGTACTGAGCTTTGAATTGAAACTTTTGCAGGGTTAAGGAGTATTGACTGGGGCCTTCAGCTCCCATGCCCTGCCCCAACCAATCAAAATCCAAACCATGTCGATTTTTATTAAACACCTTCCATGCTATGTAGATTGATTATTGGCTTGCTTAATCAGCCACATTTAGAACAATGACGTGACTATCATACCAACTTCACACAAAAAAGAACTGACACGATCAAGCCAAGCATTTAAATCAGGTGAACAAGGATTAAAACTAAGCCTGTCAAGTTCTTCCATGCTTCGGCCAATTCGAAATCCATGCCAATTTTAGATCTGCATGATGCTCATCCTTTCAAACCCAAACGAAGCTTCAAGCCACTCCAGCTCGCACAGTAGGACCGACGCAAAAGATCAAACTCGTTACAAACCAAACATTGCCTCCAGCCAACCTCCATAACTATAGTAGGCTGGTGTAAACCAAGAGAATTATCTCAGGAATAGGACTAAGCTAGAAACCCACTTGCAAGGGGACTTATGAGGAAAGGGATGATTGCTGATCGAATATTTGGGGCAGGAAGATATTCTATGAATTCAGTCAAACCTGATCCAGCTACAATTTTCTTCATATGTAATTTGTTTAAATCTGCAATAAAATAAAGATGCCCTATTTACTCTTGAGATCTACGCTTTACACGTATAACTATCCCAAGCCTATCTTATGTATTCAGGAGGCTTAACTTCAAATCTCTCTCTTTTTAAAAGCTAACTAGATTAAATTTCCCTGCCAGAAAATAAACTACAGGCATTAAACGGTT
Source organism: Entomophthora muscae (assembly GCA_014839935.2). Lineage (NCBI taxonomy): Eukaryota > Fungi > Entomophthoromycota > Entomophthoromycetes > Entomophthorales > Entomophthoraceae > Entomophthora > Entomophthora muscae. The sequence continues at coordinate 86,582 of QTSX02003749.1, forward strand.
TAAAAACATATCTCTATAGAGCCGGCTTCCTTCATTCTGTATTCTTAGTTCTTAATCATTGCAAAGTTAAAAAACTTACGCATTGCCGAGTATATACTTCTGAGAAGTATAATAACCGAGATAATGGGGAATTAAGAAGAGAATGATCCTTTATTTGATATGAATATCAGGGATCATATAGTATCATGAGAAGCCACATACAATCCATACACGTCATGGCGGTCATGGGGCTTATCCAAGTAATGTTCTATCTAGGTCATGAGGCTTGTCCAAGTGTTGTTCCAATTAGGACTCAAAACATTTGATCCCCGTAATATATGGCCAAATGATAGTAGTACTACCAACTTATTGATTAGTCAGGGAATCATTCAGCAGGTCACTCAGGGAATTAGTTTCCCAAGAGGGAGTAATCAAAGATGTTGTGAAGCTAGGGTGATGGTCTTGTGTTGCTTCTGGCGGGCCTTGCATGGTCAAAGCCTATTGTGATGTCAGGCCTTATCCTGTTTCTTTAGCCCATTCCATGCACCAGGTAAGTATTGTTATCATTTAGCTTTAGGAAAATGGTGGGGCCTACTTTCTTGGGCTGTAATTTGCTCTTGTCAGTGTTCACTACCCAGACCTTGTCTCCAACTTCATGTCTGTCTTTCAGAGGAATGAATATATCTTGTAGGCATTTATCTTCCCAGACTGATTAGTCAACATTGGCATGTAGGACTCGGGGATCAGATTTGAGTGGGACTTTCTTGGTCATAATTAACTTGGGCCCTGTTAGGGCCTGACCTGTGTTTGGTTGTGTGCCATAAACCATTTTAAAGGGGCGCTTCTCAGTAGATCTGTTCACTTCAGTGCAGCACACAAGGAGGGCAGTCTGTAGTTGCTTTGGTCAATCTTCAGGGGTTCTGGCAGTGAGCTTGGCAAGGGCTTACACTAAGCTACCATTCAACTGCTAGGCTCCACTGTTTTCCTGAGAATGATAGGCTGTTGTTACCATGTGTTTCACTCTTTGCTTTACTATCATGAATGACATTTCAATACTTGTATTGAAAACCCAAGAGTTGAGCCCCAGTTCCCAAAAGACGGATCAAACCCTCCAGGACAGTCCAGGACCTGTCAATCTGTTAAGTCACAGGCTCAAATTGTTGAATTACTCCGCGGCCTACTACGGAGGATTTCCTGAATAGTTGCCAGTCTGCTGCCAAATTGGTGCCAACAAAGACCCATACCTACAAAGGAAATGTAACCTGGCTAATGAAGGTTGGGTAAGGACCTACTGCCAACCTGCCAAGGGCCATTACTGGAGCTTTGAAATCAATGCTGGAAGCCCTGGAATCAAACCCTGATCCTCCAAAGACTACTCGAGTCACGCAAAGTGGACAGGAACCCGCCCACTTGCTAAATTGCATAACTGAATTGACAAGTTACTCCATGACCTGCCAGTCTCCCAAGGACAATTCCCCAGATGGTCATCAGATTGATGCCAACCTTGAGCCACCCAAGACCCAAACCTATGCAGAGGTTGCAGCTTGCCTTAAGGAGGTTAAAACAAAACCTATTTTTAACTCTGCCAATGACCACCAGCAACTGCCAGCATGCCGTCCAGAGAGGGTAGTGCAATTGAACTACTCAGGTGACATAGTGAACAGTGGCGGCAGATCAAAGCATTGCCACTTCTATTCACCTGAGCAGGCGCTACCTGGATCTCCCGCCCTCAAGACTCTAAGCCAAGATCCATGCCCCGCCAGTGCCTTGTCTGTGAACCTGAACCCTGTAAAAATTGAAGAAGCAAAGTCCCATGGTATAAAAACCCCAGCGGTGTGGTAAAGACCACATTGTCATTTTAAATAATAAAGTTTTATAAACCTTTGGTTCAAACAAATCTTACCCTATCTAGTCTTAGTGATCTTCCATCTTAATTCTGGTCAAGTATACTACCAGGCTGCTGCCCCCTCCTGAGACCAATCTGCTGAATTGCCCCAGGCATTATACCGTCCCCCGGGAGCCCCCTTTGGAACTGTGCACTTTACTGAATACCCCCCAACCCGGCCTATTCAGAGTACGACTTGGAAACCATCCTCATTGCCAACCCTTTGGCAAGAACTAGAAGTACTAAATACATAGGACGCAAAGGAAATAGGGTTGAGATACTGCCCTTATTGTTCAAAGACAAGTACAACTACCTACCAGCGTACTTTGTTCCCATGAATCCACCATTAACCCCAAGACCAGACCGCCCGCTGAAACCTACCGCCGCAGCCGAGACCACCTCTACCCAACTGTTTGGAGTACTCTACATTACTTTGACAGGATTGGTGGATTCTGTGGTCCCTAACTCCAGACCCTGGTCCTTACTCAGGCAATCTATATCTTATATTATCAAGTTAGCACCCATTCTATGGTGGGCCCTACCCGCCGGCTCGGCCGCACCTCACCCTGAGCCGCCCAATGCCTCTACCTATGACTGGCTTCCTGAAATTTACCAGATATACATCAGTGTCATTGCATGTTAGCTCTTTGCCTCTGTTTTTGATAAGTAGTTCTGGCGGCAACAGCGTCCATGTTGACACTTTGTCAACATGGTCAGTGTCAACTCAAAAGTCAAAATATCTTATTTTTTTGCTAATTGCGCTAGCTTAATTCTTTTTTTAAAGTGTTCAGGGGTGCAAACCCAGAAAACACAAGGAAGTTATGGCCATCTCAACACAATTTAATATTAACCTTAATAAAAACTCAATTTAACCAGATTTTTCCTTTACTTTTACTAATAAAAATTGGTTTATCTTTTATTTGTTTTCATGACGTAAAAGTGTCAATGTTGTCCCTTTTTAAGACAAACTTATTTTTATTAACAAAACTAAAACATCTACAACAAAAAAATCAAGTGCAGATTTAAAAATATTTTTTATTGCATTAATATATTGAATAAGACATTGTGTATATAGCTGATTATTGAAAAGCTCATGTTATAAATATATCTGTGGCACTTATTCTGTCTTTAATATATTAAGTGGATTGATGGCTAACAGCAATCCAATAATTTAAGTGTGAGTTACTATGTAATTTACTATAGAGTTTATTATTAAAAATAATGTCAACACTCAGAAATTTTGTCTATTTGCTTGTGATCATCCACCAGGGTGGATTTAAGCAAATTAGAGTGGAGCAATTAAGCCTAAATTACTATGCCATCTCCTATAAAGAATGTTGTAAGTGATGTTGTCGACACTTTACCCTTTTCATTATTTCAACCAATGTGTTAACAACTTTTGGTATACCAAATGGTAAATATCATATTACTACTACCAAAGTATTGTTTTTAATAAAAAAATAAAGAACTTTGATAATTTTTAACTTATTTTCATATGTTTTTTTTGATTTTATTATGTGAAAAGAATACCACAGAAAACAGTTAACATTTGCTAGTTGGCTTAAATTTAATTAAGTGTACTATATTTTTTCATAGTAAATTTTTAAAGAAATGTCAAAAGTGACAATGTCGTCAAAATTAATGTCTAAAAAATTTCTAATCATCAGTGAGAATTCAGCTTTTTTTACTAGTTGACACTCATAATGTCGACACTTTTCATTTCTTGCATATAGAACTTAATGTTTTACATAATAAAATCATCTGATTTCTTGATATGTTGTATTTTTAACTCTTCTTTTTCATATTTTCTAATTTTTAAAATAAAACTTATATATAAAGCTACTAATTTTACATAAATATCTTAACTTTTAACTTGGTATTTAAAACTATAATAAAATAAAAACTATACAAGTATTTTTTAACTTTTAAATGCCAATAAAAGCCATATAAAGTTTGCTTTTTATATTTATTATGCTTTTTAAGTTGTTTTTTTTTGTTTAAATACAAAGCTTTACCTTAGAATTTGTAGCTTACTATTTTATTACAAGAACACCTCAAAGCAACAAAAGGGTACCAAGTGTCCCTCTAATCCCACCAAAGCCACCAAAAAGAAGCCTGTCTCATCAAAGAAGGCCACTCCCAAGCCCTCCCCCAAGCCCTCTCCTGAGCCCTCTCCTGAGAAGAGCTCTGCTCACTCTACTGGGGGAGAGGAAGCTGATGGTTCCCTTACAGATCACAGTTTCTACAACTTGGCTTTAGATGAGAGCCAACCAAGAAGAAGCGCTCAGCCCAAAAGTCCCCACCCAAGGATAAGTCTCCTGCACATGAGGAGCACCACAACAAGCCCCCTTCTGCTTCCCCACCACCACCAAACTCCCCCCTTCCAGTTCATCAGGAGATGATTCAAAGCCCCGCCCTAATTACTTCCCTGGCTTCTACCAGGCTCCTGCTGGCCCCTGGGACCCTCTGTTGGCCCATAACATCTGAAATTTTGATGGCAAATTTAAGGTTCCTTCTTTCTTGCCTAAGTATTTTCCTATTATGAGTGTAAAGGGTGGGCCAGCCATGGTGGCCAATGGTTATATTTTCTATTGTAACAATGCCAACTGGGGCTTCAAGAGCCGCCACTATACCTGTGAGGACTGCTCCTGCCCAGCATGGCTCAACACTGAGTGCTGGGACTTGGTCCAAACAATCAAGGGTGAGCACAATTGCATCATGCTTAATGCCACCATAGCCTGCCTCCTCAAGTGGTATCTTGTCCAGGTGATGCCCACCTCCAAAGATCTTTCTGCCATCCAGCTGGCTGTGCTTGCTTGCAAGTACCTATACCTAACCAAATTAAAGAGGGTTCTAATCCACAATAAGTTGGTAAAATTTGTTAGTGATAGGCGCCAAGCCCTCAACCCCCTGGCCAAGAGCGCCACCACAATCAAAGAACTGGTCCTTACCAATGCCCTCAAGAAGACAGAGGATGGTGAGAAGTTTCTGCTCCATGAAAATGGGCAGGAAGTAGAGGATAAGATCATATTTCTACACCACAACCCAAAACCTGGAGCAGCTCAATACTGCTACCACCTGGCTGTGCAACGGCATATTTGCAACCTGCCCAACCATCTTCAAGCAACTTTGGGTCCAGCATGGGCAGTTAAATGACCAGGTCATCCCCCTTGTGTTCTTCCTCCTGCCTGGTTCTAAGACAGAAGTCTACACCAGAGCCTTAAAATTGTTTAGGATGCTTTGAACTCCCTTCTCATCAATATTCCCCCCTCTCTCCCACACTGCCAGAGCAAACCCTTCCTCCGCTGAGAAGGATGAGTCTGCCCAGGCCGCTGAGCAGCTAGCTTATATGCGCTCACTTGGGCCAAAGGTTATAATAATGGACTTTGAGCAAGCTCAGTTCAAAGCCTTTGAGGCCATCTTTAATGGGAAAGTTCATGGCTGCTTCTTCCATTTTAGACAGGCCCTCATCAAGAATCTCAGAAGCAAGAAGGACCTCTTTGAGAAGTATCTCAACAATGGTAAAGGGAAGTGCCACTTTGCCATCACCCAGTTTGCTGTCTTGGCTTTTTTGCAGCCAGAGCATAGTGGGATTGGCTTTGAGGCCCTCTTGGAAGATGCTTACAGCAAGAAGCACTCCACCATCTTCAAGGGCTACCTTGATTACTTTGAGAGGCAGTAGGTAGGAAAGAAGGTGACTGCCTGGAGAGGAAAGAGGGGGGGGGGCAAAGCGCCATGGAACTGTCAAAGCGCCTGTCTTAAGGGAGAGATGAAGACCACGTTGAGCCTGGAAGTGTGGCACAAGCACCTGAAGGTGAAGTTTGAGATCAACCTCAAGTACAACAAGTTCTTCTCCAAGCTGCAGGAGGAGCAGGCCCAGAATGTTTCCAAGTTTTGTGACCTGGCCAACCAGGTGGCCCCCAAGAAGAGAAAGGGTAAGGACCAGGACTACCAGGAGGACGTCCAGAAGGTGGTAAAGAAGAAGTATAAGGTGGCAGAGATCAAGAAGTACCTAGAAGATGTTGCAACTGCTCTTGCTGATGGCTTCATTTAGCCCAGTAGACTTTGATTTGCCTGGATTGTTTTTACTTTTAGATTTTCATATTTATTTAATTTTTTAGATAGTATTAATCTTTTTAGGTATAAATGTTAAGTTTCAGATACAGTTTCAATGTGGTTTTGTAAGAAATATCTTATATTTTGTTAATTTATCTTTAAGCTATGAGATATTTTCAGTTGTGCTTATATAAAGTACAATTAATTAAATTTATAATTTTCTATTATTTTGTAGCTGTTATGATATATAAAATATCTTTATTTTTGTCTCATTTGAATTTTATTTTTTATGAGAATTAAAAAAATATAATAAAGAGTGTAAATTACATAGTAAACTGAAATATATTTGTTGATATCTCCTTATTCTTATTACTTATGTTATTTTTTTATTGCCTTTTTGAATTCTCTGGGGTCATTTTAGTATAATAATGTATCTTGAAATATTTTTATATAAAAAATGTTCAGGGTAAAGTTTTTTGTTGATTAAATAAGTGACAACATCCAGGAAACAACATTAAGTAAACCAGGTTGTCACTTTACTATAGTGCCAACATTTTTAGTGTTGACATGAACGCTGTTGCCGTGGTTGATGCCACCATTTTTACTCAGCCAATGATCCCCATGGGAGAGATTTAATGGCATTAGTCTGGATAGCTGTTTCTTCAGGATCATTGGGCTCCTGCTGGGTGATTTCCTCAGCAATGCAGACTCCTTCTATGATAGAAGGGCATAGTGCTTCTCTGTGACCCATGGCAGAGCAAAGGGCATAGATAAGAAATATCTGTTCTGGGAACACCTTGAACTCAATGCTGGTTGTTCCATCTGCCTTGAGTATGGTAGCTCTTCTTGGGATGGCCGCAGTGGTGGTGGCGTTCTTTGGGGATAACATGACCATTGCCTTTGCTGTAAAAAGGTGGCTCATGTAAGGGTTCTTGAGAAGTTCAAACTACACAATATCACCATACTGTGTCAGCCCCTCTTGTAGATGTGCCTCCACTTCCATCTACTAATATCCAGAGGCAATGCCTCAAATGAAATAAAGAGGGTGGTGTCTTTATTGAATTACATTCTAGTGGTTGGAAGGGTAGTCTTGGTGACTTTCCCCTTGTGGCCAGTGACCTTCACAGCGAGAACCTCCTCTGAGGCCTGGTCAACGCTCTCCTTGGAGAGGAAGCCCGGGTCAAAGAAGTTTTTTAGGGGACTCTTGGAGGAATACCGCCTTTAGGTGGGTGATTGTAATAGCCTTTGCTACCTCCTGAAAGATGGTAGGATACCCTTTAAAGTTGACTCTAACTTCATGGGAAACTGGAGACTTGAGAAGAGCATATGCTATGTCTTTAAACCAGTGTTCTGAAGTCACAGACTTCATCCAACCTTATGTTGGGATGAATTTCCCTTCTTTGTGAACCAGGTGAAGTTGATCAGCTGGTCCTTCTCAGAATGCTTCTGTTCCTGGACCACCTTGGCTCAGGATCTTTCTGGTTGCTGTTGCTGCATAACTTTCCTTTTAATTAAAGCCTATTTAAAACTTTAATTTTTATGCGCTTGTACTCTGCTTTTAAATTCTCAATTCCAAAAGTTAGATTGAGCTAATCAAGAAAATTGACATCCCAAAGTTGATGAAAACACACTCATAGGGCCCATAATTGGTACAGAAAGTGGTCTTTAGAATATTCTCCTTTTTAATTATGATTTGGTTGCAAGAAATCTTGAAAAACATGGTGTCACCTCCAAGTGCATTAAAGAGGTCATTAATCAAATTTAGTGGGTATCAACTATGTATGATGACCTTGTTTAGAGCTATGTAGTTGTTGACTGATTTTAGAAACCCATTTTTATTGGCTATAAAGAATACAGCTGCTTTTAAGGTGATGTCAAAGGTCTTAGAAATACTTTCTCCAAGGCTTGCTTGAGATAAGAATAAATAGTGTTATCCTTATTTGGAGTAAGGTGGTATATGGGTCTTCTTTAGTGTTGTAACTGTGCTGTATTAGAAAGTTACAAGGGGAAAATATTTTAAAAACTAGATAGTTGTCTTTATTGAGATGTATCACTTATATGGTTTACGGAAATAATTTTAAGAGGAACAAGGTTAGGACAATCAATCAATTAGATTATAAAGGGGATGGTCTAGTTCTTATAACAAGGCAAGCGCCAGATTGAGCTGTCCACTGAGTAAAGATTGTCACTGGTTCTTATTTCCTTGTTTGAGAACTTAAGTTGACTTCTGCATTTGGCTTCAAGTAGTGGGGAAGTCAGTTTGGGTGGTATGGGGTCTCTTTTGCAGAACTTTGCCAGGGGGTTACCTCACTGTTTTGACAATATAGTTCTTTGTTTGATTATCATTTTTATTTATGCTTGTGTTGAAACAGCATGATCTACCCGTCAACAAGGTTTCAACTAAGCAGGTTTGTGACCCGCAATTCAATTATCTTGTCACCTGAAACCAAGTTAGGAAGGCAACTTGGATTTCCAAATACAATAACACAAACAAACAATGATCCTATACAGTGGATGACTTGATTTAGCGCCTGACTCTTTACCAGGAATGAGCCACCCCCCCTTCACTATTCAAATGAACAATCTAAATAGTCATTTTCCTCTTAAAATGATTCACAACAACTATATAGTCTCTATCTCCAAATAAAGATAATTGCCTAGTTTCCAATATTTCCCCCCTTGTAACTCTGCTAAAACAGCACAGTTACAGCACTTGCCCATACTCATACTTCAAAAAATTTTAACTTAAGAGTATATATATGCCTGTTGATTAAGTCTTTGTCAGGAATATTCCTGACACTTATAGTTGTGTAATCAATAAACTGTCACCCGCCGCCAACGTGAAGGCGCCTGCTGCCACCAAGCAGACGTCCACCGTCAACGTGCAGACATCTGCTGTCACCAAGCAGACATCTGCCACCAAAATGCAGACATCTTCTGCCATAAAGCAGATACACACTGCCCTCATGTAGAAGCCCGCCACAACCAAGCTGTCATCTGCTGTTAACATGAAGACATCTGCTGTCACCAAGCAGACATCTGCCACCAACATGCAGACATCTGCCGCCATAAAGCAGATACATGCCGCCACCATGTAGAAGCCTGTCACAATCAAGCTGCTGCATGCTGTCAATGCGCAGGCACCCACCACCACCAAGAAGATGTCCACAGCCACCTCACAGGCCCCCGCTGCCACCACGCAGAAGCCCGTCACAATCAAGCTGTTGCCCGCCGTCAACTTTCAGGCACCCACCGCCATCAAGAAGATGTCCACCGCCACTGCGTGGGCCCCTGCTGCCACCACACAGAAGCCTGTCACAACCAAGCTATTGCCCGCCGTCAACGTGCAGGCACCTGCCGCTGCCAAGCTGTTGCCTGCCGCCAACACGCAGACACTTGCTGTCATTAAGCAGATGCCCACTGCCACTGCACAGGCGCCCAACACTCTTGCCAGCCCCACCTGCCAGCCTTTGCCCTCCCATGCCAGCAGGCCAGTCCCCATCCATTCCTTTGGAAAATAGCCAGATCAGGAAATCAGGAAAGGCAATTTCCCCAAAGCTAAACTTGGGAGGAACTATTGCCCAATTTGGGAGCCTACCAAATGGGGAATGGAATGAAAGTCTATCCAACAATGGAAATCATGCACCAAATTCAGTAAATGAATTTGGATGCATGAAGAAGACCAAACTTGCACTATGCCAATGCAAACTTGGATCCAGCCAAACCTTCTCAATTGCCAGCCACCCAAGCCAACCCAGAAAAGGGAATAAAAGATGCAACTCAGAATCTTGGTTCCCCAATGCTATACCTTCCAATAATCATGCCTTGCAGGTCCACTAGTATAAATAAAGACAAACCCCTCAATAATAGTTTGTGCTATCATTGAGTGAATATCCTCCTCAATATTATCACATTAATCAATCCTTTACCCAGGCTAAGTAAGTAACCTTACTAAACCCATTACTCCTCCCCAAGTCAGAAGATGAACTACATCATCTTCACAGCTTTCTTGACACCTTACCTTGGGATAGGGGGCCACCAGCCAACCAATGATCAGTTTGGTCCTGAACCACAGAGACCAAAAGGGATATTGTACAATGAGCCAACTCACCTCAACTCAATGGTTTTGAACCCGTGGACACCTCTGGTGTCATCTCAACCAACTCCCACCTTAGCTACTTATGTGATCCCCACAGCTACACTAATGTACCTTGCCGTCAGCCTTAGACAATGCAACATCCTTGCCAAAGCCTTCCATCAGGCAGTAAACTTCTATCCAATTGTCTACGCCTTGAATGGCTTTGAGCCACCTAACCTGCCATCTTATGTTACTAAAGTTTTACCCTCAATACTTGGGTATTACAGTCTTATTGTTGGGAAGCTAGGAATAGGTAGAGACATTAGGCAACTCAGGACGGGGTGCGGCTGAGCCAGAGGGTAAAGCCCACAATAGAATGGGTGCTAACTTGATAATGTAATATATGGATTGCCTAAGTAAAGACCAGGGTCCAGAGTTAGGGACCATGGAATCCATCAATCCTGTCAAAGTAATATAGAGTATTACAAACAGTTGGGTAGATGTGGTCTCTGCTGCGGTGGTAGGTTTCATTGGACGGTCTGGTCTTGGGGTTAAGGGCAAGGTCATGGGTATAAAGTAGGCAGGTAGGTAATTCTACTTGTCTTTGAACAATCTGGGCGGCCTAATGTATCACTTCCCTTCTCAATATATTGTTTTGGTCACTCTAGTTATTGCCAGAGGGTTGGCAAGGAGTATGTTTTCTAAGTTGAACTTGGCATAGGCAGGGTTTGGAGGGTATTCGATGAAATGCACAGGCCCAAAAGAGGCTCCAGGGGGACGGTATAGAGCCTGGGGCAATTTTGCAGGCTGGTCTCTGGAGTGGGTGGTTGCCTGGTTATCTATTTGACCTAAGTTGAGATGAAAGATCACTAAAACTAGATACGGTAGAATTTTATTGAACCAAAGGTTCATAAACTTTATTATCAAAAATGACATTGTGGTCATCACCACACTGCCAGGGTTTTTGTACCATGTGATTTTTCTTCTTTGCTTTTTGCGGACTTTAGGTCCATGGGCAATTTTCTGACAGGGCATGGATCTTATCTTAGGGTCTTTAGGGCAGCAGGTCCTGGTTGGGTTTACTCTGGTGAACAGAAGTGACAATGCTTAATTCCGCCGCTGCTGTTCACCATGTCACCTGGGCTGGCCAATTGCATTACCCTTTTTTGGAATGGAGACTGGTGGCAGTTGGTGCTTATTGGCAGGGCTAATAGTGGGTCTTGTCCAAGCCACAACTTCTGTGTAGGTCTGGGTCTTCAGTGGCACTGGTTTGGCGGCAATCTGGCAACCATTCAGGGAATTCTCATTATTAAGCCGGTGGGTTTCAGGGTAATTCAACAACTTGAGTCTGCAACTTAACAGATTAGCAGGTCTTGGGCCATCCTGGGGGACTCAATCTGCCTTCAGAGGACCAGGGTTCAATTTTGGGATTTTCAATGCAGACATCAAACTTCTAGTCTTGGGCGCTGGCAGTCTGGCGGATTCTTCTCTGTCCTAGTTGGTGCAAGGTGTTTCCTGAGGGTTGGGGTTTGACTCTTGGGTTTTCAATACAAGTATTGAAATGTAATTTGTGACACTTATTATGAATATATTATTGTTTGGATGTGCACCCCTCATTTTATCCCTTTTAAGAACTTTATTTTTAGTTCTGCTTTACATCTTTAGCCTTTCCCAAATAACTATTCCTGTGTTTTTGTATGATTGATCCTTCTTACTGTTTATACCAAATTTCATTAGAACAGGGTTTGTTTTACACTATTGTAACATCTTTTATTACTCCCTTTTAGTAAAGTGATTCCCCAAGTTATTCCCTGACTAAACATTAAGTTGGTGACACTTTTATCATTCACCCATCTATTAAAGTAGTTTTAAAAGCTATGACAACAACCAAAAATACCTCAGATTTAAACAAAATGATTTCAAATTTGAACAAAATCCAACTATCAGAGTAAATATACACTCTGTTAACAGGGATTTTTGGCATTAATAGGCAAAATGGGTCAACACAGCAAAGAAGTGCTCATGCGCAAAGCAAACCTATTCAAAATACAATCCAAAATACATTGATTCACAAACAAAAGGACGTGAGTTGAATTTTGGTGTACCTATGTTTACTATGTGAATAGGTGAAAAAATACACCCAAGCGTGATGTGTCAAACCTCAATCCAAAAATGAAACACAATAGCAACTCACTATGTAAATAAAATTACTCAAATGCTGTATGCAATGGATTGTAATCAAGAATGATACCAAGGTATCTAAAATTGGGCACATAATCTGAAACACAAATTTTAAAAACATTGTGTTGGGTGCTTGAATTTGGCAGAAAAATCTGCAGAAATGAGCGGATTATTTTGAGTATTCTAAAATGGGTGTTGTAAAACCTAAAACAACTAATTAAGAAACAAAAAATCTATAATTGGTATGTGAGGGGGAAAATATTAATTAAATATCCATATTCAGATAAAAGCAAAAATTAAAATTAGGGAGTAACTTAATTAAATTTTAATTAATATTTTATTAAATTCTCAAAATGGAAGGAACACAACAACAGACTACAATTGCACCTGTTGTGCGCTGCAGTTGCAGTTGCCCCTGTGGGTCAAAGAACAGAGTTAGTACAACCCAAATGCCTACTCAGGAAGGAGACAGAAGAGGAGAGTTCAATAGTGATGCTGCACTGACACAGCTGTTTTGAGGAGCACAAGCTTCTAGGATGCAGAGCATCAATCCTTGGGTCCCCAAGCTGACCCAGAATCCCACCAAGGTTTCCTTCACCAAGAAAGTTAGAAACCAGGAGGTAGAACTTACTTCATATGTGTTTGACGTTGTGTACCGGCAAGAGTCAGTCCTGTCAGCCATGCTGGAGAAGGTGAAGCCTGTACTTGACATTAGCTATGAGCCCTATGTCAGTGATGGTAATCATGAAGAGGACAAGGAGCCTGATTTCCACAGAACCACAGAGGGGCAGTTAGTGTTAAAGAAAGTTGCTGTGTTCTACACCAAGGTACCTATGCCTTGCAAGCCAGTCCCTGAGCAGGATCCCATTTCAACTACTCCTGCTAAGCTCACCCAGAAGCACATCCCAGATATCAAACACATCATACTGCTCAAGCTAATGTGTGAATATGGTGATTACAAGGCGGCCGCAACTCTTGTTGGGGTGGATCCCAAGTACGCCTCAAAGACCTTCAACAAGTTCATCAATACTGGCCAAGTTCTTGCCATGGAGAAATCCTTGCACGTGTCAACCATGCTCACCAAGGAGCACAAATGGGCAATCCACCAGTGAATAACCCAAGATTGCCATCTTGAACTGGTAAATATACAGGTCATGATAAAATCTACTTTTTGGGTTGAGGCTTCAATTTCCTTTTACTACCATCTGGTAAAGGGAATGTTCTTTTCCTGGAAAAAGCTCAGGGTATTTCCATACAATCAAAATATCCCAACCAATGTTGAGACCCAGAAAAAATATGCAGAGGCGTACACTGCCCTCAAAGCCAAGGATACAGTCAAATTCTATCACATTGACAAATCAGCATTTGCCTTGTCTATGCGCAATGTATATGGCTATGTCCCCAAAGGCTCAGATGACAGGATGGCTTGGCGTGCTGCAGTCTGCGCCACAGCCTACTCAATGGTGGCTCTCCTTAGTCCAAAGGGGGTCAAGCTGTATCAAATGATATTGGGTCTTCATAATAGCCGTACCTTTATGTCATTCCTCCAATTGGTCCAAAAGCACCTGAGGCGCACAAGCCCGGGCTTCACCAATGTCATTGTACTGGACAATGTTGGTCTCCTTAAGGTGGCAGATATTCTTGAAGAATTTCCATCAATTGACACTAGCATCACAGTGGGCCCCCAGAAATTGGCCACAGCAAATTTTTGCCTTCTCTTTCTTTCTGCTTATTTGCCCTTCCTAAATCCCATTGAGGAAGTCTTTGGGTGGCCCAAGAAAGTTGTCAAGCAAGGGACCCCAACTGGGACCAAGGACCTCTTTGATTTGCTGCAGACCAGGATCCACACCCTCCCATCTGAGACTGTGGCCAAATTCTATGGCCACACTGATTTGTGCATCCCTGCGTGCCTAGCCAAACAGCCAATCAATTAAAGGCTTAATGTGTCTGGATTTTTTTATATTCTAGTAATTTATTATTTAAGATTTATTAATTATTATTTTATATTTAGAAGCTTCTAAGCCCACAATCAAATTCAGTGGAAACATCAATGAAGGTTCATAATTTATTTATTTTATATTAATTTTTTCTATTATGGCATCTGAGGTTATCCCAAACACTTTATACTGAATTATGCAAATATATTTATATCACTTTTGTCAAATAAATATAAAAATTAAATTAAAAAAATAATGTTAAGTGTACACAATAGAAGTAAATTTTATTAAAGTAAATATATTTATGGTTATATGATGACCTTCTCCAGGATTTATTTTGCAAAACTTGTTTGCTAAAATAATAATTATAAAAATTAATTTTTTTTAAAAATCAAAATTTAAAAGTGTAGATTATATCAAGGAAGGAGATTTTTATTGAGTGCATCTGTAGTGGGTTTGGAGGTATGCAGCCACTTACCAATGGAGGTGGCACACAACCTCCCCCGCCACACCATAAGCGGTGAATATACTTCTATTAAAATATTCTCAGTGGCTAGTAAAAGGGAGGATTTTTAGGTGTGAATGCAGGAGCCACTTTTCTGGCGGGGCTGCAAACCTGTAAATTCCAGCCAGGACCAGGGCGTCCTGGATAACATGGTCAACTGAGTCGTAACCCGGGGGGACCTTCTTCCCATCCAGGGAGAGCCTGGCCTCATCAATCCCTAGGAGGACCCTGTCAAGGTCCTCTACTGACGCGCTCATTCTGAAGTAAAAGAGATACCCCAGGTAAACCACCAGATGAGCCTATTCCCCACAAAGGCCAGTAAACTTGCACAATTTATTAAACACAGCGCTAATTTTCGTCTCATGCTTTGTCTTGACAAACATGAGCTCCATTGCTGGAGGGACCCCTGTCTTGTTGGCACTCCAGGCCAGCCCAAAGTCTGCCGGGAGGATCTTGGAGTCTTTATGGCTATTATGTCTACAACAGCCAATTTACCCATCATGTGCCCAAAGTTCTCCAACAGGTAAGACAGGGTGTGCTCCACGGGAAGCAGAAGCAATCAGCCGCATGTACCTGGCCCATCTCCAGTATATTCTTGAGTGGGAGCATTGCCAGGACGTCCCAAACAAGCTCAATGGAGTTTACATAGTAAACTCCACTGAGGGATACTGGGTCCAGGCAGACAAGTTGGGCATCCTTGTAGGTAGTAACTACACAATCAGATGCCCCCTCAGCATGCGTAAGCTCAGCTAATGTCTCCCTGGATATTGGTAAGGACCCGTAGATGCAATCCTCCAGCTCCTGCAAGACAGGGGGAGACAGAAACAGCTGCCTAGCCACATGATTGGCGTAGAAGGTGGGGGGACAAAGGGGACCAGGACCCAGCAGAGTTCACCGTCTACATTTTCTAAAAAAAGGTAAGCATTTAGAAATTTTTATTAATTTATTTTTTAGGTTACCTTTGCAGGTTTCCTCAATGCCTGTGGCTTTGGCAGGCTTTGGAAGACTTTGCCATTCTTGGTGCAAGCAATTGCGCCGGCAATTTGGTGTCCTTGGTTCTTGCGCGCTTGGCTAGTTTGAGGTGGGCATACATCTCAGGGCCGTCAACCCAGACAGACGGCACAGAGAGGGCAAAAGACTTGAATTTGAGGCCTTTCACCACGGTTTTCTGGACATTTAATATGTGTTCAATGGTTGTTTTGGATGTGTCTGGCATCTTGGCCATGAGTGCCTTGGCAGACACCTTTTCAATTTTGTCCCCTGTAAGGACGGCAGCCTTCACTTTTGTCTTGACCTTGCGGACAATATCTTTAATTTTGGCAATCACTAAGCTGAGGTCTTTGAATAGTTTTTCAAGTTCTCTCATTTGTTTTTTACTAACCTTTCCATATGTTTTTATAGCTTTTTACCCCAATAAAATCTGTGTTATTCTGATATTTTTGCCTCTTTGTTTATCCTTGATTTTTCTCATTTATTACAATATCCCATCTTTTACCCATTGTATATATGTTTTAAGCTTAACTCTATGTGTTGTTTGCTTTGTGTTGGCATTGTTTCCTTAATTTCCATATTATTTTTGGCACTTTGCATTGCCCCTTGTGAAAATATTAACAACAATTTGGTGATCAGCTAAATTTGAATTAGAAAATTATAGGTTAATTTTGTATAGATAAAGTTTTTACTGATCCAAATTCAAAACATTAATGATAAACTTTAAGCCAATTGGGAGCCAAGTGATAAAGTCATTGTTGTGACATAAAGGGTCATTAATAATTCTTTAATGTGTGTGCACTAATTAATTTTATTGGCTGGATGTTTTACCATTGTGCGCCATTGCCTCTGTGGCAAGTTGTTGGTGTACTAGGGCTCAATCAGCTGCTGGGTTAGCACTAGTTCATCAACAACTTGCCACAGCAGAAATGGCGCACAATGGCAAAACAACCAGCCAATCATATTAATTAGCCCACATGCATCAAAGAATTATTGAATGACCTTTTATGTCACAACAATCACTTTATGACTTGGCTCCTGATTGGCTTAAAGTTTATCATTAGGGTTTTAATTTTGGATCCGTAACAACTTTACCTAAACACAATTAACCTATAATTTTCTAATTCAAATTCAGATGATCACCAAATTGTTGTTAATATTATCATAAGGGGCTGTGTAAAGAGCTAAAAATAACTATGTTCTGAATCTATATACATGGCATAGTAAATATATGATTTTATAGAAATAAGCTGAACATAAAGAATAAAACCAACTATAAACAAAGAGAACATAAACAATTGAAATTCAAAATAAATATAATATAAATAGAAAATGTTTGACAACAGGGGGTTTATTGGGGAAGGGAAGAGTGATGCTTAGTAGGCAGAATAGTGCGGGAAGGAAGACATTGAGGTGGTACTGGCCTGGGGGGTCTGGGATTAGGTGGGGCAGGAAGGTGGGGGGTGGTGGCGGGGGTAGGGGTAGGAGGATTTCTTGTGATGGCTGCCATATACCGCTTGTCATATTCCTTGTCTGACATTGCCTTGATTGAATGGTAGGTGGCTGTGGCACAGGGTGGGAGACAGCTAGCCTTGCATGATTGGTTGCCCATGTTCACATGGAAAACCATTTGAGCAAACAACTCTGCCACCATCTGGTAACCAAAGAGAGACTTGTGGTTGAGGGCCCCAAGATAAATTTCATTAAAAGCCTGAGGGTGGCGCTCCTGTACTGTGTCTCCAATGTTAAAGAAGGCAACATCACCCAGATGGATGTCTTCATGGCCGGTGGGGTAGACTGAGGCTTGGTGCCCGCGTCCCTGGATGACCTGGAGGGCAGTGGAGCTACCCTCCATCTGGTGGCTCAAGAAAACCTGGTGCTTGGAATTTGAGCCATCCCAGGAGTCAAGTAATCCACCAAGGATGTGACTGTACTTGTAGCCATTGGTAAAATCTGGGTTTGTCCAATAATAGGCAGAACCCTTGGCTGAAACAGCCAGAAACACACCAATGATAGTCCCCTTCTTGACCTTCTTTGTTCCTTTTTGAGTGGCGGCTCTTTCTTGCTGGCCAAAATCATCAAAAGCTATTGGTAGCTTGTAGTAGGAGATGAATATGATGTCATCTGTTAGACTATTCAAGCATTGAACTAGGGTGGATTTGATGGCGGGATCATATGGGGAATCCTCAGCACCATCCCATTGGTTGCTGGCAACATTGGTCAGCACACAGACTGACACCACCTTCCTATATATCCAGAGCTGCACCATGCGCTCAGACACCCAAATGCCATGGTGCACAAGTTGCTTCTGGACCTGGGTCAAGGGAAGCTTGGGGTCCCACTGGAGGAGGTCAAGAATTATTGGGTAGGCCTCAGTTATCTGGGACTCGGGGGCCTTCTTTGGCTTCTTGGCTGTCCCAATCAGATTCCCCCTGTTCATAAGGTTGTTAAACTCCCACATGACAGTAGCTTGGGTAAATTGCAACTGGGCAGCAATCTGGTTCCAGGACAGACCCTGTAGGTTCAGTGCCACAATTTCTTGCAGAATTTGGGCAGTAATGATTCTGTGTTTGGGGCGCTGGGCTACAAGAGCTGAAGCCTGATTGGCTGAGGGGATTGAAGGTTGGGTGTTGGCAGGAAGCTGTTCCAAATCAAGGTTGCCATCCTGATTGATTGGTTGATGGGCAGCTTGGTCAGGGGGTGTACAGGTGCAGGGGCAGAGCTAGAAACTAGGTGAGTGTTGAACAAGTCAAAGCCATAGGGGTTGGGTATCAAGTAAAGATCAGCTTCCTTGTTACTTACATCAAAGACCTGGGTGTAAACGGGTGCCTCCACGCCCTGAGCCATGCCTTCATTGAAGATGGCTTGGCTGCTGCTGGCTTGGCTGCTGGCGCCGTTGAAGATGTTGCTGTTGAAAAACATATTGAAAAAAACCTAGGATAAAATCAGTAAAAGTAGCAATTTTAAAATTTTATGATTTATTTTTATTGTAACCACCATTCCATATTTGGAAGATTATCAAACCCATTATATACAAATAAGGATCCACAAAAATGAATAAAATGCCTCTGTCTCTTAGTTGGATAGCTGTTGATTGGCTGTAAAACTGTTATACTTCTATTTTAGGCTGCTCATACTACACATCTTGTGTGACTTCATTTTGTTTGTGATTTTGGAATATTGCTTCTAGTTTGCTCAATTTTTTTCATTTTAGTCCTTCTGTTGGAGCATCATATGAATCCTGATTGTATTATAATATACTCTGGAATAGCATCCATCCATCTCACTTGTTGCGTCAGTTCATTTTGTTTGTGGTTTAAACAACGACGCTTGTTATTTGCTATAACTTTGTATAATGGGCTAGTGAAATTTTGGTTTTTGTTTGAAAGTTCATTTATTAACTGAATTTTTTTTAAATTAATTGAATCCTGAATCTCGCGCAACTTGGATTTTGTTCAAATCTGAAATCATCTCATTTAAATCTGATGTATTTTTGGTTATTGCCATAGCTTTTAAAACTACTGTATAGCATATATATCTGTCACAATTTTCCTTGTGGCTTTGATGGTTAGTGACAAACCATTTGATCTTTTTCACATCACAGCACAATTCATGCAAAAGTTTTCTGTGGCAATCATTAATATAGCTAGCCATACCTGTTGGTGGGTAAATTTTTCATGTCTCAAATAAAAAGCATGTTATTTTAATCTATTAAGACAATCTATCATTCAGAACTATTGTTGTGAGATAACAAGAATGAACCCTTTTTTAATTATGGGCAAACATTGATGTTTAAAATAACACTAAGTTTATTCTGTTCCTGTGACAGAAATTGCAGGATAGTAAGAAGCCATTTCCAAATGGTGGGGAATTACCACCCAAATTCACATAAAGGTAATGATTGACCACCAACATGGCTTCAGATATTGTTTTGTAAATTTTCCAATTGAGATACTAGGATTAAGTAAAATAATTAACCCTAACCAAAAGAGCCCAAGATAAATAGCCTGTGAAAGCATCAAAGTGTCTTCAGAATAAAATTCAGGACATTAGGATGCAACACAATTTTCAGTTTCAAAGACAGGGGGTACAACTCCAAGATTGGCAGGCATGAAATTAACATTAGGAGGTGTCAACAACAAAGTTCCAACTGCAGGGCCCCATCTTCCAGTAATGATCTGGCTTAGAATCATATTGTAGGGAATGTAGCGCAACAATCTAACTACAGAATGCATTTTAAAAATGTAATTTAAACCAAGGGATATATGATTTTTATTGAGTAAATTTTTGGGAGGACTACACTCTTAGAGTTGAAACAGTGAAAATTATTCAATACATATCAAAAATTGACTAAGCAATACTACCTGGATCCTGAGCTCCTTTTCCTTCCACATTGTCAAGTGAGTATCTGGTCCAGGTAGCAAAGAACCCTTAGGTGACCAATTTCTGATGACCATGCTGATAAATAAGTTCATATCTGGTGACCCTTAAGTTATGTTGATTTATCAACGTCAACTTGCAGGGGGAAATTGGATTCAACTGGCAAACTGGAGCAGCTGTAACCCATTTGCAATCAACTGTTTGATTAAAGTCAGGTAAATAAGTCGGTTTTATAAAAGGTTTTCTGGATTTCTGAGCTTTTCTACTTGGCCAAATAATCCCCGGTATTATGGAACTTTTTGTGAAATTACCCTCTGCTTTAGCCCAGGGCACAATACCATCATCCGGAAAATGGGATAAGGAAAAGTTTTTGTGGACAGGGGGAAGTTTCATTGCGGCCAAGGTAAGCTTGGGATGACCAATGGAAGTAGGGTGGTGATTGTAGAACTCTTGGATAAGAACTGTGTAATGGGAGCAATCATAGTGGGGAACCCATGAGTTTTCAGAGTCTGGATACCCCTTCCACAACACCAAATACTCCAAATGATGTCAATTCTTTTGAGAAGCCAAAATGCAATTCAACTCATACTCAGGTTCTCCTTCCACAAGAATGGGTTGGGAAGAAGGAATCTCAGTACCCTTAAAAGGAGTAAGTAAGCATTTGTGGAAGGTGTGTAAAATCTTAAAAGCTGGGGGTAAATCTAGTCAATAGGCAGAGGGATCAATTTGACGTTCAACTTTGAAGGGACCAACTTGCTTAGGGCCTAATTTGTGGCAAGGGACCTTCAGTTTCATATTGCAAGCATCCACCATGACCAGATCTCCTGGCCAGTAGGTTGTACCTTCCTGGCGCTTGCAATCTGCATATTCCTTGTCATTTGTCACAGCAGCGGCAAGAGTAACCTGTAGCTTCTGATGAACCTGCTTCAATGAAGCAGCCTGATCAGTTGCAGCTTCCACGTTGCTAACCAAACAAGGACCCATGTTGGACGAGGGATTGTAGCCCACATTGGCATAGAATGGTGAAACTTGAGTTGATGTGTGCAGGGTGTTATTATATGTGAACTATGCCATGGGTAAATTAGCACACCAGTCATCTTGTTGCACATTGGTGTAGTAACATAGGTAGACTTTCAAACTTTGGTTTACCCTCTCTGTTTGTCCATTGGATTGGGGATAAAAATCTGTGGAACAACACAATTTGATACCCAGAATTCCATTAAAAGCTTCCCAGAACTGAGCAATAAATTGGGGTCTGCAATTACTCACAATCTCCATTGGGATGACATGTAGGGAGAAGATCCTATTCACAAACAACCTAGCTGTTTCCACTGAATTAATTGTGGTTGAGCAGGGTACAAAATGTGCCATTTTTGTGAAACAATCTACCATCACCATGATTTCATTAAACCCATTGGAATCAGGAAGTTCACTGGTGAAATCCACCAACACAGACGTCCAGGGTCCTACAGCAGGCTGCAATGGAACTATTAAACCAGTAGT
Source organism: Entomophthora muscae (assembly GCA_014839935.2). Taxonomy (NCBI): domain Eukaryota; kingdom Fungi; phylum Entomophthoromycota; class Entomophthoromycetes; order Entomophthorales; family Entomophthoraceae; genus Entomophthora; species Entomophthora muscae. Next base: position 108,076 of record QTSX02003749.1, read on the forward strand.
CTTGTTCTGGCTCACCTTGGACCAAACACATACCAGGCAGTCTCAAACAAAAGCTGCTACCTGCACTGTCAAATCTTTCCAGGAAAAGCGGCGGATTTGTTCCACTGTTTTATTTTTCCCCAGGTGGCCTGCTGTAGGACAGGTATGATGGTCCTCCATGATTTTGTCCCAAATAGTTTCTTCTGCAACCCAAAAGCAACCTTGATGATATAGAACTGGACCTATCTTGTGATAGCCCTGTGGCTGGCCTACCAGATTTGCACATGCTAGTTCAATAGCCTATTGTAACCTTTGAACAGAGACTGCAAGAACTTAACTTTGGAATATAAGTCTAGGTCTTCACCCTTGGTTAAGGACACAATGGCAAGCAAAGCAGGTAGTGGTAATACAAAAGGAACCACATCCTTTTCTGGAATAATAGTGTGTGTGTTAAACTCAGCATCCATATCAGCATCCAGGAGATTGGAAGGGTTTCTGCTCAGCACATCTGCCAAGTGATTATCAGCACCCTTAATGAACTTGTAGCAAAACTTTTATCTTGTCAGATTACCATGCCATATGTATTGGCAACCTGAAAAAAACCTGGGTTGATGATAATACAGAAGAGCTTTATGGTTGGTCCTTACTACAAATGGATGACACACTGGCATGAGATGGTGGTGCCAATGTTTTAAGAATTCCACAACTGCCAACAATCCCTTATTGTAAATCATGTAGTTGTGTTCCCAAGCCTCCATCTTCTGGGAGAAATACCCTACAGGTCTCTTTATCACCAGCAGTCTGTAACAACACACCAGCCACAGCGTATTTAGAGGAATCTGTGGAAACCACAAAAGGGAGCTCAGGATCCACATGTCTCAACACAGGTGACAACAACAAGAGAGCCTTGACTGCTAAAAACATGTTTGCATACTCAGGTGTTCATACCAAAGTTATCTTTTTGCTAGCCAAATACAAGGAGGCAGCCACTTCAGACAAGTGTGGTGTAAATTTCTTCAAAAACGTACACGTTCCCAAGAATCTACAGAGTTGGGATATTGTCACAAGCGTAGTATACTCTTGAACTGTTGCTTCCTTATCAGGAGCAATATTGTGACCATTCTCAGGGATAATATTACCCAGGAAGTTAACCTTATGCTTAAAAAATTCACACTTACTTCTTTTGATAATCAAGTTAGCCTGGAGGATATGCTTTACAACTTCTGACAGATGGGCCCTGTAAGTCTCCTCATCCATAGAAAACACCAAGATGCTGTCTATATATGCAATGGCACATACACCCAGGAGATCTCCCAAAACTGAGTCAATCAACTGCTTAAAGCAAGCTGGAGTGTTCTTCAACCCAACAGGCATGACGTGGAACTGGAAGATACCTTTCTTAGTCCTGAATGCCGTCAACCATTCCATTCCTTCTGTGATCCTAATCTGGTTTAACACATTCAACAGATTAAGCTTTGAGAATACCTTTACCTTCTCAACGCACTGAGATATTTGTGCCTCAAGGGGTAAAGGGTAGGAATCAGGAGTAGTAATGTTATTCAAATTCCCATAGTGAACACAAGGTCAAAGAGAGCCATCAGATTTTTGAACAAACAGCAGTGGAGAGCAAATTGACAAAGCCTTATTGAAGATGTAATCTTTTGTTAATATTTCTTGAGTCCACTCCTTCAAACATGTGTCTTCCTTCAAGGTCAAAGGGTAAATAGCAGAGGCAATACAAATCAAATCAACAGTAACTTTAAAGTCAAAGTCAAACTGAGTATGCTTAGGAAGGACCTCGCCCCTAGTGGTGTCAAATGCCGCGGACCAGGGTTGAAGGGATGCTGGTAAATCTGAACTAACAGGTGCAGGAACAGGGACAGACTGGATTTTCTGGGAAGAATGATCTAATTCCAACATACCCAATAACAGAATATGGATGGATATGCCCAAAGAGTGGTCCAATTGCAACTCATTTTCTTTTCACAGGGTTGATACATTATAGTCCTGCCACCAGCCCACCCCCAAAATGATAGGATACATAAGGGTAGAGCAAATGGAGAACCTTGCAGTAAAAGATTGACCTGCAACTACAAATGTCACTGGTTTCTTAAGCTAAAAAGTGGGAAACATTTGACAGTTTCCATCCCTAACAAGCATTCCAGGGTGATAATTGAGTTGTAGCAAGTCTGCAGGATCAACACTCATGAAGTTCTTGGAAGCACCTGTGTCTAAAAGAATGGCTGGCTGATAGATAGTTTGGCTGTTATCAATGCTACCATAAAACAAGAAGTAACCAGAAGCAGATTTATTTGCCTCAAAAGTTGTAACCTCAGCAGGGTCTTGGTTCTCTTCAGTGGTACAGACAGCAGCTAAGGGGGCAGGATGCACCTGAAAATATCTTTCAATTATTTCTTGGACGGCTTCAGGAATGACAGGACAATCACAATCAATGGGGAAGAGAGGTAACTCCTCAGACTCAACTACTGAAGAATTTGCGGGCACAACATGCTGAAGAATAACAAACAGACTCTCAGTGGGCGACACCACTGGTTTTCATCTACCTTGGCAGGTTTGTTCAAGATAGCTAATTGCAACTGAGAAGAAACACAAGGAGTGTGATCCTGACTCTGGATGGATGACGCCACCGCGGAACAAGTTCAGAAAACCAGGAGCAAGCAGCAGGTTTGGCTTCAATCTTTGTAGCACCTTGTTTAAAAGTCAACAGATTTGAGACCAAAGAAAGAATTTGGCTTACCAGGGTCTCAGTTGTGGTTAACAGGGAATCCAAAACTTCCAAATCCTGGGAAGTCTGGTCAACTGCTAACCACAATACTGAGAGTTTATTCATCTTAGGAACATCAATTGTACAGCAGTAGGCAAGAAACTGAGGGAAAAAATATTGAGAGCGGCATAGTGTTGCAACTGAGTTTCCAGACTCACCTGCCAACGTATCTTACAATACACAGGGGGTGCTCAATGAGTTGCCCCTTGACGTATCTAATGACATGGGCCATTCTGATAGCAATGTCAAGTTGTGGACACTTCTTCCTAATTAGGAGCACTGCCAATTCAACCTACTGATCCAGCATAAGTTATTCCTTGGCTTCAATCTTTACCTGGAGCGCGCCACCATGCCACCCCCTTGTGGCTCAGTGGCCTTCCCAAATTGTATATTAATCACATTATTCAGCAATAAACAATACCTTATTCTCATTATTCCTGTCCTTTCTATTGGGCTGTTGTCTTCCCCAACTCAAATACTGAATCCTCATTGGTTCAGTTGTAACAGTGGTAGCAGCGGTAGGTTCACAACCTACCTAAAAGGAAAATCCCCCCAAGAAAGGACAGAGTACAGGCTGTATGGCTACTCCCCATCAAGAGACCTTCCTGCCAATCCCCAAGGGGGACATCCCCAACAGGAACATTATCTATCAAGACCAGCTAGTTCTTACAAGTGTGTATAATTGCCTCTGCCTTGGACAGTGTGACGCCAGCGTCACCCCGCCTCAGCCAGACCTTTTCACAGTACATGCTCAATCTTCAGCTGGAGTCCTTTGCGGGTGGGGTTGAAGGGGCTGACATTGTCAGTTGGCTCCACTCCACCAAAACCCACCTCCATATCTATCAAGTACCTGAACTCATGTGGGTTGCCTCAGCGTCTGGGCGTCTCACGGGGCCTGCTGCTATGTAGTTTACCAACTGGGCCAGCCAGGAGATTGAGGTCACCTGGGTGGCATTCAGGGACGCCGCAAAGTCCCGCTACAGCAAAACCTTCTCGCCTATTGTGGTGGAAACTCCCCTTCTGGCAATAAAGCAGACTGGCTCTGTTCCCAAATACCTTGTGGCCTGGCAAAAAGCTCTTGCCACTGCCCCTGAAGCTGTGACCAACAGAAATGCTATGCTTCTGACCCTAATAGTCAATGAGCTCAAGCCCCATATCTGTAAGTGGGTCCCATAGGTTGCTGCACCTCCATTGATGACTGTTACAAAGTCATTGTGGAGGCCAACAAACAGGCTTTGATGGGCTTTTGCCGCACAAATGATGCTCCACCTCAACCTTGTGCAACACCTGGCAGCGCCCACAACCAAGTAGGCTGCTGTCAGCCCTGCCAGCAGGAAAATGAGATTAAACGCCCCCACAAGGGGGAACTTTAACTAGCACAAATTGAGGACCAGGGAAAAGCCTGGGGGTTGTAGCAAAGAGAGATTCTACAACCCCACTTGAACCTCACTCTCATTCCCTCCTTGCCAAGAACCCCTGCAACTACAATGTACACAAAGGTGAAACTCTTGACGTCTTCCAGGCTCATAGTGACAACCCCGTACTTCAAGCAAGCCACTCTCTCAATAAAGTATCCTGCTTGGCCTATCCCTTCTGTTTCTGTGGGAACACCCACAAACTTTTGGTAGATACCAGGGCCAACCACACCATGGTTGACAAGGTGTTTGCTGATTCTCAACAGTTAGACCACGTGCCAAGCAGATTCAAGGCAGTACAAGTAGCTGACTCCCGTAGAGTGGCAATTACCCATGAGACGGTACCCTTCTCTGTGAGAATGGGAAAAATCCAGGTTAAGCTCTCTGGGCCAATCATGGCAGGTCTCAGCCACAATGTAATTGCTGGCCTTGACTGGCTTTGTCACAACTGTCCCTATATCAACTGGGATACATTGGTTATCACCCTCAATAGAAATGGGGTGGGCTTTCAGATCTATCCTGTTGAAATGAGCAAACTACTTCACAATACTGTGTTTGTCAGGATAACTGAAACAGGCTCGTACAATTTCAAGGGGTAAACTAGACTTCAACCAATGCTCAGTCAAAGTTACCCGCACTGAACCACCTGCAGCCCCGCCCTTGACCACTTCACCTCCAGCAGCGCTTGCCACACTCCTAGAGGAGTATAAGGATGTCTTCAGTGAAACACTGGACCAACTACCTCCTCCCTGAGAGATTCAACATGCTGTACAACTTCAAGGGTTGTTACCCAAAGCACGTCCCTTATATTGTCTTACACCAAAGGAATATGAGAACCTCACCCAGCGCCTTGTGGAAGCGCTTGACAAGGGCTTCATTTGCCCCTTGCTCTTGCCATACGGAGCTGCTGTCTTCTTAATAGCCAAGAAGGACGGGTCCCTTTGCCTAGTCACAGATTACCAAACCAGAAATGAGGTGACTGTTAAGAATAAGTACCCCCTGCTGTTTATTGATGGCCTGTTTGATACACTTGTGGGTGAAAATATATTTAGCAAGATTGATCTCACAACAGGGTACAACCAGGTTTGCATTGCACCAGGGGATGAAGCAAAAACTGCCTTCTGCACACGCTACGGGTTGTTTGAGTATCGGGTCATGAACTTTGGAATGACCAACACTCCTTCCACCTTTGCCATGTTGATGAACAAAGCATTTGAGGAATTGATTGGGAAATGAGTTGTTGTGTACCTTGACAACATTATTGTCTTCAGTCAAGATCAAACCACGCACCTCTAACATCTCTGTGCTGTACTTGACACTCTTTGTAAAAATCAGCTAAAAGCTAAACCCTTGAAATGCGAGTTCCTCAAGTCAGAGCTGCTGTTCCTTGAGCATACCATCTCTTCCCAAGGGATAAAGCCCAACCCTTTCAAAATCAAGGCAATCACAAGAATGCCACCCCCATTGATGTGGGTCAGGCGTGTACCTTATTAGGCATGGTTGCCTATGTGCGCAAGTTCATTCCCAATTGCGGAGAACTAATTGCACCTCTCACCAAGCTCTTAAACACTAAGCAGCGCTTCTATTGGACCCCTGTCAGAGATCAAGCATTTGAGATGTTGAAGCAAAGACTTACAACTGTGCCTGTATTACAGTTTCCCAATCAAAACAGCCAGTACAAACTCGAGACTGACATCTCTGACAGGGCCATAGGGGGCGTACTATGGGTAGAAACCAACAAAGGCGTCTTCCTCCCTGTGATGTATGAATCCAGGAAGCTTACTGACTCGGAACAATGTTACCCTATACATGATAAAGAATTGGCGGCAATTGCACACTGTGTTGAGAAATGGCGCTGTTACCTGGAAGGGGCTAATTTTCCACCCCATGTCCTGACAGATCACAAGTCACTCCAGTACTTCAAAACACAGTCCCACTTGACATGCCGCCAAGTAGGCTGGGTTGAGCGTCTATCCCTCTACCAGCTGCACATTGAGCACAAGCCTGGGAAGAAACTTGTCACAGCTGACGCCCTCTCACAGCTCTATGTAGTGTCCATCACCGGGGATGATGGCTTGGACCCACTGGCCAATGCTGTAACTTTGCCCTGAAGAGACTCGTTACAAAGGCCTTAACTCAGTAACCATCTCCAAGATGAAGGACAACAAAAGCCAGTTAACCACTGATGCTGGCAACGTCTGCCGCCAGGCAGAGACAGGTGAGAAGATGCCTTACATTCCCACCACACAACAAAGCAACACAATATTGCATTACCACCGCACCTTGGGTCATATCAGAGGATGTAACCTCTTTGAGATTATGAAACAAAAGGTTTGGTGGCCGTGTATGCATCAAGATATCTTGGATCTCCTCAAAACATGCGTGCTGTGTGAAAAGAACATGTCTAAACCTGCACCCCCAAGTCTATCCTGCCCATCAAAGCCATGGAACCCTTTGAAGAGTGGTCTCTTGACATTGTGGGGCCACTCCCCAAAGACAGACTGGGGAAGAAGTACATTATCACTGCCATCCACTATTTCACTTGTTGGCCAATGGCTTGGGCCACAACTAACCATACACCACCACCATCACCCGCTTCATTGACAAGGAAATTGTGACCCGCTTTGGGGTGCCCAAACATCTTATCACATATGATGGACCCAAGATTGTAGGGCACATCATGAAGGTGTAGTGCACCAAGAATGCCCTCCAACAAGTAGTCACAGCTCCCTATCATCCCCAAGCTAATGGACACATAGAACGGTTAAATGGCTCCCTGGTTCAGCTGATTGCCAAGCTCTCACAAGAGCACCCCAACACCACATGGACTAAACACCTGCCTACTGCCTTACTCATCTTACAAGCAATCATTAACTCTGGCACCGGGTTCAGCCCCAGCACCTTGGCCTTTGGGACCCCTGACAGTTTGACAGGAGTTGAACAGGGGAAGTTACAGTCTACAGTTCCCAGAAAGCCCCTCTTGACGACTCTATCCCTAAACCAATGGCGTGCCAAGGCCCAATAAGTTGAACACAAACAAATTGAAGGAGAGACCAGACATCTTGAAGCCAGGTAAGCTATAGGCGACCCCGTCTACACCCTCAACCCCAATTCAGCTAAGTTAGAACCCAACCACCTGGGGCCCTTCAATATAGCTGTGGTCTATGACAATTACACCTACCAGCTTGAAAATGCCTAAGAGAACACCAAGAAGCTCCACCACAATTGCTTGTGCCCCTGCTGCGCCATTCCCACACAAAGGTTGTTTGTGCGGACCTTCCCAGATCTTCCACAGACTCTGATCCTGGTGTCTGACGACAAGCAGGGAGCAAAGGGGGGTGTTGTAACCAAGTTTCCAGACTCACCTGCCAATGTATCTTACAATACACAGGGGGCGCTTGATGAGTCGCCCCTTGACGTATCTAACAACATGGGCCATTCTGATAGCAATTTTGAGTTGTGGGCACTTATTTCTAATTAGGAGCGCTACTAATTTGACTTTGCTGATCCCTGCACAAGTTATTCCTTGGCCTTGAACCTTACATGGAACCTGCCACTGTGCCATCCCCTGTTGCCTGGTAGCTTTCCCATATCGTATATTAATCACATTATTCAGCAATAAACAAAACCTTACTCTTATTATTCCTGTCTTTTCTATTGGACTGTTGTCTTCCCCAACTCAAATACTGAATCCTCATTGGTTCAGTTGCAACAATAGTACCCTGTTAGAAGGTGTACAATTTATGATATACTTTGAGCTCCTCAATAGACACACACAAATTTTTTAACAAAGGGTACAAAGATGCACTTTCTGTCAAAACACGTGGATTGCGCTCTACTGCGGACAGCAACCATTCACAAGCATCCTCGGAAACCTTTGTCATCACATGGTAAACTTGAGATTTGTGACTAAGGCTTGAACCGGAATAAAATGATAAAGCTGACAAAACTTCACGCAAAATTTCATCAGTGGGTGGAGCAGGAAAACAATCCAGACACCAAAATGACATGGCGCGGTGAAAATAGGGAACAGAAAATCCAGTCTCAACAACTGCAACTGGAGATGAAAACCACAAATTAAAGTAAATTCCAAACTGAAAACTCAGAAAAAAACTGATACAAATAAATATGATAAACACAGATATCTTGACAGAACAGGAGAAAAGAAACATAAATTCTTGACAAACTGCTTCCAAAAACTCAAACGTAGAAGAGTTGAGTAATGTGACAGAAATCACGGGATAGTAAGAAGCTGTTTTCAAGTGGTGGGGAATCACCACCCAAGTCCACATGAAGTTAATGATTAACCACCAACGCAGCTTCAAATACTGTTTTGTGAAATTTCTAATTGAGATACTAGGATTAAGTAAAATAATTAACCCTAACCAAAAGAGCCCAAGATAAATAGCCTGTGAAAGCATCAAAGTGTCTTCAGAATAAAATTCAGGACATTAGGATGCAACACAATTTTCAGTTTCAAAGACAGGGGGTACAACTCCAAGATTGGCAGGCATGAAATTAACATTGGGAGGTGCCAACAACAAAGTTCCAACTGCAGGGCCCCATCTTCCAGTAATGATCTGGCTTAGAATCATATTATAGGGAATGTAGCGCAACAATCTAACTACAGAATGCATTTTAAAAATGTAAATTAAACCAAGGGATATATGATTTTTATTGAGTAAATTTTTGGGAGGACTACACTCTTAGAGTTGAAACAGTGAAAATTATTCAATACATATCAAAAAGTGACTAAGTAATACTACCTTGATCCTGAGCTCCTATTCCTTCCACATTGTAAAGTGAGTATCTGGTCCAGGTAGCAAAGAACCCTTGGGTGACCAATTTCTGATGACCATGCTGATAAATAAGTTCATATCTGGTGACCCTTAAGTTACATTGATTTATCAACATCAACTTACAGGGGGAGATCAGATTTGGCCCAGCAAACTGGAGCAGCCATAACCCATTTGTGAGCAACCGTTTAGTTTAAGTCTGTTAAATCAGTCAGTTTTGTTAAAGGGTTTCTGGCTTTCCTACTTGGCCGAATAATCCCCAGCATTATGGAACTTACTGTGACAGTTCCCTGTACAAAAGAACTCCCCCTTTTCACTCTTGAAACCCACTTGTGCTGTAGATTTTGTAGCCTATATGATAAAGTGAGCACATATAGCAACCTCTAGCAATAGTCACAACAAATCCACATATCTATTTTGTAATACAAACCATCCTAAAAACGCTGCTGTGACAAGACAAGTAAGACTACAATTTGAATAGACATCAGCAATCTAAGCTATGCATTGCCTGAACAGAGTTTCGTCATGCTAAGGATATTTGGTATGTCGGTTGGAATGCCAGCGAGACAGACTGGGTTCTAGCCAATCTACATTAGCTATCTTTTATGGAAGTTCCTCCAGGACTGGTATAAGGTTTAAATGAATCCTGGATTGCTGGAAAACAACGGTCCCAGTTTTGAACTCGCTGGCATGCTTGTAATTAAATTATATTGCAGTCTGAATAGCCACACATGTGGATGTAAATAGGTCTCCAAATCAAAACGTGGTTTCCCCATCCTGCCCGCTCTCTGGATTTAGACTGGTACTTGATCGATCACATTTCTATCACTGCAACAATTGGCTGAGGCCCTGTTTCAAGGCCCATCTGATCCGCGCGTTAATTGAGTTTGAGGCATAGTATGGGGTAGCAGCTGATGGCTGCAAACAGATCAAGTCAAGCCAAACACCGTTTTTAACTCAATTCGGTTAAAATGGCTGATTGTGGTAGCGAGCTCAGGAGGGGGTGTTAGACACAAACAGCTTATAGAACGAAAGCACCCCGTAGCCAATTTAAATTGTCTTGGCTCGCACCCTTTTAAAGGGGTTGTGGTGATTGGGCCCCCATCATTGGCTCAGCTGTGGTTATGACGCAATCGGACACCTGGTCGGTAGTAACCACCGGCCTGACAAGCTAGCAAGTTGGGGAAGTTAGCCAATGTTTTTGTATTTGGATAAAGCAGTTGAGACCAAACTAAGCTTGGTTGGAAGCAAATATAAGCCGACTACGACTTCTCCTGCCTCACAATGTCAATGACTTCTTCGGATTCATATGGCTTCCCCATGGGTGAGTATGGTGAGCAGATGGCTGAACAGGCCCAGTTAGAGCTGGAGAGGATCCAAAGTGCTCGTTTTTCTCATCTGAAGCAGGCTCCTGCCCAGAAACCCAAGCCAAAATCCAAGGGCATCCGTTTGAAGCGGAGCATTGAAAAATTCACTGCCAAATTACGTTTTTCTAACCCCTCCAAAGAATCTCCTACTCCGCCCGTTCAGCAGCTTTCTGAGCCCTATCAGGATGAAGCACCGGAAGCTCCAATCAACAATAGCCTCGGCCTTCTCCACCAGCCAGAAGAACACTCTAGCCGACATACGTTGGGCACTCTCCCGACACATGAAGACATCCTGGACGCCGATTTTCACTGCAGACGCATTGGCATCGAAAACCTTTGCCTTGCCGAGCAGAATGCCGGGATGGCCCAAGAACTTAGACTTTGTCAAGATACACTTACATCGCTTCGTCGGATTTTGCAGCAGAAAGTGGAGCGGATTGATCAGCTCAACGCAAGCTTCGGTCCTGAATCAACCCGGCGGTTTTAGCTGGCTTCTTCTGTAAATAAATCGACTCCGCCTAATACCCGCATCCATAGAAAAGCTCCGCATTAGAATATAGCTAAGTGATACATATATTTCTTTATCGCCCAGGAGTAACGAGAGTTACCAAGTCCTATAAAATGATTAAAAATATGAATTTTTCATTTTTAAACTGGTCTCTTTTCAGACCCTAGCCATACGCTTTAAAATTTGGTAATTAAAGTCCTTTACTGCTTGTATTTTTTAATGTAGCCTGGGATGGAAACCTTATACGGGTCTGGTGCTAATATCAGCATGCCAAGTTTAACCATTTAATTAAAGGAAATGTATATTTTATGTTCAATATTTCAGATCCCCAGAAATTTAGATTGTAGAAATCATCTGCACAAATAATCGATTTACGATAAACCAAGAGTCATGGCTTTATTTGAAAAAAATTCTATAGTTGCTTAATTCAATACCATTATGACCGCATTCTATCAGTGCTTCCAAGTGTAATTACACGTTTACAACATCCGTTTCAATTAAGTAGTTTATACCAAGACGGTATTAATTCCAATACGCAAAAGTTGGTTTTTCCTTCCTTCACTGGTAAGCAGCGCTTCTAAAGTGTAATAATCAGTCTATTGACATTTGGACGGGGATGGTACAAGTTTGTATAAATCTGCCCATGTTTTAATTCAAACCGGACACATTTGTGAAGAGTCGGTCTCTTTTACGACACAATTGTGTCAACCTTTAAAAATTAAAGCCTAGCTTGTATGACTTGCGATATGTCGCTGGGCAGCTAGATTTGGTGTGTACTAATAGGGTTTGTGATACAGCCTTCAAAGTCAAAATCCACTTTAGATAAGTATTTGGCAGAATAAAGTGTGCTTTTCGAATCTCAACTTGAAATCCTCGTTCTGTTCTCGTTTTTAGAGCAAGCCTCCATAAATTGATTCCAATCCAAAGCTGCTGAATCGTGTTTTTGATACTGATGGCATCATATGTTTCATCCAAGAACCCTGTAACAGTTTTACATCCTGCTTCTGGCAGCTGTTTAGGCTAAATATGGTTTTATTTTAAAAGAGCACATATGGATTTAGAACAGCTGTGTCTTTCTCAAATCAAAAAGAATGCAAAATCAGCGCTTGTATCATCATGTCTTCAAACCTTTTTTTGGCCCCAGCCTTAATTGTCGCCACCTTAGTATGATCACTACCTAAAGGCTGGTGATGATTGGAATTTCAGGCTCATAGGTTGTATAATAACATGTAACTTTATGAAACTTATATTAAGATGTATTATAATATACTATTCATTTTAAAAATGATATTGAACTTATTTACCAGTGTTTTTAAATATATAATGTTGCAACATCTACAATCACTCCCTCTCGGGAAAACTATTCCCTGAGAAATTCACCAATCAGTGAATAATTGGTGGTACTCTTATCAGTTGTCCATGTTATACAGGGATCAAACATTTTGAATCCTAAATGGAACATTACCCATTCAAGCCCCATAACACACATGAACTGTATGTTGTATCTTATGATACTATATAACCCTCTATCTTCATATCAAATAAGTATCATTATTGTCAAGTTTATACTTCTGGGAAGTATAATAAACGGAATAAGGGGAAGATTTAAGAAGAGAATGATACTTTATTGGATATAGATATAGAAGAATATATAGTATCATGACAAGCCACATGCCATCCATGTACATCATGAGGGTCATGGGGCTTATCTAAGTAATGTTCCTCTTGGGTCATGAGGCTTATTCAAGTTGTGTTCCATTTAGGATCTGGATTGGGTGATTTCCGTCATAGATAATTGCCTGATAATGGTGCCACCAGTTTACTGGCTGGCCAGTGAACCATTCAGTGATCTACTCAGGGTGTTAATTTTCCAAGAAGGAGTAATTGAAGATATTACAACATCTTCCCCTAGGGTGCTGAAAGGCGGAGCCTTGGGAATTTTCTTAAAATTGTTGGGGATGTGTGCTTGGTATTGATCCAGTTTGGCGTTGGGAACAGGGAGTCTGGAGTTTTTTTGGGCTGTTCTTGCTTTGCACAGGTGGAGTTGGCTGTGGTGCATACGTTTCAGTTCAGTCTGAGCCCCAATTTATTTGATGAGGTAAGTGGTATTAGGCTTGAATTCCATGACAATGCCTGGTCTACGCAATCCTGGGTCCAATTTGTGTTGGTCGTGGTGGACAACCCAGATTTTGTCCCCGACTTGGAATCTCTCTTGTTGCAATAGGATTGATTTCCTTTCAACCCTTTGGTGTTTCATTTCCTCTTGGTCTTTTCTGGCTCGTAATATGTTGAGGTTCTTGTTGTCTGGAACCTTTTTGGGCAGAGGCAATTGTGTTCCTGTAGATGTACTAACAAGAGCGGGCTTTTGTCCATGACAAGCTCATAAGGGCTTTTGCTTGTATTGTGGTTAACTCGTGTTCTGCAGACCATGAGCGCTGTTGGGAGCATGTCAACCCAGGCCTTTAGATTGTTAGCAGATAACTTACTGAGGGCTTCTACAAGCGCACTGTTTATTTGCTCTACTTGTCCATTTGCTTGAGGGTGATATGGGCTGGCTGTTATGTGTTTTATCCCATTTTTGGTGAGGTAAATGTTGGTGTCAATGGCTTTAAGTTTGGTGCCTCCATCTGTGATCAGGAGGTCAGGTTTCCCAAATTTGGCTATAATCTCTTTTCCAATGAATCATCTCATATTGTTGCCTTTGTGCTCTTTGGTGGCTTGTGCCACAGGCCATCTGGTTGCCTAGTTAATAGCTGTGATGATGTACTTCTTGACCTTGTTTTCTCCAGGCATTGGTCCCACAATATCCAGTGATCATATCTTGAAGGGTTGTGTAATGGATACAGGTACTACTGACTTGGGTGGTGCTTTGGTTTGGGCGTACTTATCACAGACTTTGCATTGTTCCAGTAACTCTCTGATATCATCTATCATGTTGGGCCACCAGTAGCGTGTCTTGAGGTATTCATGCAAGTTTCTGCTGTGGGTGTGTCCAAGGTCTCTGTGATATCGGAGGATTGTGTCAATCTTTTGTGTTGACGGGACGTAGGGTACGGTGTTACCATTTGAAAGTATTTGGTGTAGCGTGCCATATACGTTTTTGAACAGGTGTTTGTTCTTAAGGACCTTCTCTTGGATGTCCATTGATGTGCCAGGTGGGAACCCTTCCTGGAGACTCCCCATGATTAACATTAGCCAGTCAGGGTCGCCATCAGCACAGAAGACGTGTTTGCTGTATAGCCTTGACAGGGCATCTGCAGTAAGCCTTTCCTTGCCTGGCTTATATTCAATTTACATGGGGTATCTCTGTATGAGATTCCTCCATTCAATTTGTCTCCTTGACAAGTGTTTTTGTGTTTTGAAGAGTATCAGCAACTTGTAATCAGTGAGTACTTTGAACGTTTGGGCTCCTTCTAGATACTATTGCCATTTTATGAGGCAGTGTATGATGGCTACCAACTGCTTGTTGTGTATGGTATATCTTTGTTTGCCGCCAGATAACTTCCTTGATTCATATGCCATAGGGAGGAAGTCCTTTTCTGCCGTTTGGATACAGAGTACTCTTCCTATGTCATAATCAGAAGCATCAGTTTCTAGCTCATAGATTCCCTCACAATTTGGGTATTGGAGGATAGGGGCGGTGATCATGTGTTCCTTCAGTTGGCAGAAGTGTTGATCATGTAGCGGTGTCTAGAAAAACTGGGTTGTTTTGCCCATGATGGCAGATAGGGGGGCTGTTAGGGCACCCCAATCAGGGATGAACCTTCTTACATAGGCTATCATTCCAAGAAAGGGCAGAGTTCACTCTTATTTCTTGGAGATGGCATCTCAGTTATAGTACATATCTTGTCTGGGTCTGGTTTGATTCTGTCCTTGCTGATAATGTGACTAAGGAATGGAAGTTCCGTTGAGAAGAATTCACACTTTGACAGGTTTGCGACCAATTGGTTCTCTTCAAGGGTGAAGAGGACCAGGCAGACGTCTTTCCAGCGTTATTCCAGGTTGGGACTGTAAATGATCATGTCGTCCAGGTAGATAATTTCTTGTTTTCCAATGTGTTTCTTGAAAATTTTGTTCATGAAGGTCACAAAAGTACTGGGAGCGTTTGTCATGCCAAAGTTGAGAACAACACATTCAAAGGATCCATATATAGTTCTAAATGCAGTCTTTGAAATGTCTTCAGGTTTCACACAAATTTGGTGGTAACCTGCTGTCAAATCAATTTTTGTGAAGATTTGGGACCCCCAGGGCATCAAAAAGGTTGTCAATTAGGGGCAGGGGATACCTGTTCTTAATTGTGACCTTGTTGAGCGCTCTGTAGTCAGTGATCAGGCAGAGTCATCCATCTTTCTTTGCCACAAAGAAGACAGCAGCGCCAAAAGGTGACTTTGATGGTTGTATGAGTCCTTTTTCAAGTGCTTTGTCAAGGTAGGATTTTAGGGTGTCATCTTCTTGTGGTGTGAGGCAGTGATATGTTGTGCTTTAGGTACACTCCCTTTGAGGTCAATTTTGTGTTGTTTGCTGCATTCAGGAGGTAGTCCTGGTAGAGTTTCTTGGAAGACAGCAGGGAAATTGTTAACTAGCTGGTCTCAGATGGGGTCCTTTTCATGCCAAGTCTCTGTATTTTTAAAGTGGATGACCTTGTATGTACAGGTATTCCAATTGATTTTGCTAGGGTTGGTTTCCTCTTCTGTTTCCATGATTTTTACAAATACATGGTCCCTCATAATCATATCAAGGTGGGTTGGGTAAACATGGTGATGTACCTCTCCTTGTTGAATGGTGAGGGTGTGTCAAGAATGACAATTTGGATGCTCCTAAATCTCAAAAAACGGAACCAGAGTCAAACCCTGGACAAAACCCTTCACGGACTGCCAGATCTATGGGCTAGGAACCCAATAACTTGCTACTGATTGATAAAGTTGTTACCAGTCTGCCAGGACCCAAACCCTTAGCCGTCCCACAGGATTCTGCAAGCAAATCGCCAGTGCAAGATACCAAGAATTTCCCTGAGGGCCAACGCCTGACACCGGCAGTTTGCTTGATAAAATGCACAAGTTTCTCAATGAGAGTTATTCTGAACTCCCTAAAGTCCCGGGGGAGGCACTGAACCTGAAGAGGCACCCAATACCTGAATCAACAAACAGAAGGATTCAAAGTCTTTTTATCCCAAAGCAACCAGTGGAAAACTGCCACTTCTGAGAGCCACACTGCCATCTGAGACCCCCAATGCCAATCTGCCGAGCCCAGAAAACCCAACCAGGAAGTGAAGCCTGGCAGTGTGGTATAAATACCTGCCAGGCTAAGATCAACCCCCATTGTCATTTTTAAATAAAGGTTATGAGATATTGGTTTCCCCAATTATTGCTGTATTTTATTCTTATCATCTGCCAGTTAACTCAAAGATCATCTGACCCCCCTGACAGCCCGCCAGCTATGTACCACCCGCCAGGTGCTCCCTTTGGTCCTGTCCATTTCACAGAGTACCCCTTAAAGCCTGAGTACAAGGACTACACTGCCGACAACATACTAGCCCAGAATCCCTTGGCCAGAACTACAGAGTTAACCAGGTACAACTGAGAAGGCCCTTGGTATGTTACCAAACCCCGCTTGTTCAGAGATAAATGCAACTTCCTTCCTGCCTACCAAATGCACATGGGGCCATCCATCACCCCCAAACCAATGCCTGCCTCTTCCGCCAAGCTCTCACTGGACCACACCAACAAGCTTTTTGGAATTGTATATATTACTCTCACGGGAGTAATAGATACTATTATTCCTGCCGCTGGCCCGTGGTTGTGGGTGGACAAGTCAATGTTCTACCTCATTAAGTTAGCACCAATTCTTTGGTGGGCCCTGCCCACCCAGTCCGCAACCCACCAGTTTCCAAACGCTAGCAAGCTAGCCAATCAGGGTTGGTTCCTTGACAGGGTGGCACTATCCAAGTCAATGTTAGGTTTCGTCTTTCTCATCCAGTCCAGGCCAAGTATAATGTGATATTTGGGGATTGGTATGATTGAGCCACTGAGCGTGGTTTTCACGTCTCTAATTTGGGTATGGAAAGGTTTTTCATCTTGAGTGATTGGTGTGCTTCTGTTATCCACCATGATGACTCTCATGATACTGCTTTGGGTGATAGGTAGTTTCATGAGGTCAGAAAATTTCTTATTGACTAGGGATTGGTCTGCTCCAGTATTGAATAGTGCAGTGCCCTGATATCTGCAAAAATGGAAAGGGTAAGTGAGGAGTTTATTTCCTGTTTGGGCAGCAAACAGTAGATGGTTGCTAGAGGGTACTTGAATCATGGTGATTGAATCCACATCCTGGTCCCTGTACAAGTCTTGTAGGTTGGGGGAGGGCGGCTTGCCTAAGCACTCCCCTGAGCTTTTCCCTCCTTGTTGGTATCTTTGGTGCTTTCCTGGTTAGCTTGTGCAGTGTGATTTCCAGTTTGAGGATGGGTGTTGTTGGATTGGTTGTTCTGCTTATTGGGTCAAGGATACTTCTTGGCTGAAGGACTCTCCTTGCGCTTTTTGGTTGCATGTAGGTCGTCAGATTTTTGTGCTGCACATTTCCCTTCCAAGAACACATCTTCTAAGTTCTTGCAGCAGGTCATGTCAAACTGACATCTAATGTGCGTGGGAAGGCCATTGTAGAAGTCCAAACATGGCCCAGGTTCATCAAAATTGATGGTGTTGGGTGCACGGCCACATAGGTCTTTGTATGAAGCAATGTACTCCTTGATTGTTCCTATCATCTTGAAGGTTCAAATTTCTGTCATGATTACTACGTTGGAATCCTTCATGGAGAGCTTTTTGAGAAATGCGCTCTTGAATAGCTCCCAGTTTTCCTTCTGGTTGGCGTGTTGGGCTATCCATCTGCTTACAAACCGTGATGTGGTTTCTGTAACACTAAGGGAAATTTCACTGACCCAGAGTCTTTGGGGGTAGTCCACTTGCTCAAATTTACTTTGTGTACTATTGATCCAAAGAGAGGTGTTTTCCTGGCGTAGTCCTGCAAAGGCGCCAGTTTCAGCTGTATGCAGGCGCTGGAATACAATATTGGGTATCCCAGGCTGCTATGGTCCTGTTGCAGTTGGTGCTGTGGGTAAAAATCTGCAGTCTTTGAGAGTGTTGTATTGTTCAACAGGTACAAGGACGTTGTTGTAGATAATAAAGCCTTCAGGAACTTCTTGTCCTTCTTTGTAGTCTCTCCAGCTGTTAGGGAGTACCATTGCTTGGGTCCTTAGGAGGAATTTTTCCTTTGAGTTGGTTAGGTATGGATAACCTACCTGTGCTACCACTATCAAGTTTATACTTCTGGGAAGTATAATAAACAGAATAAGGGGAAGATTTAAGAAGAGAATGATACTTTATTGGATATGAATATAGAAGAATATATAGTATCATGACAAGCCACATACCGTCCATGTATGTCATGGGGGTCATGGGGCTTATCTGAGTAATGTTCCTCTTGAGTCACAAGGCTTATTCAAGTTGTGTTTCATTTAGGACCTGGATTGAGTGATCCCTGTCATAGATGGTTGACTGATAATGGTGCCACCAGTTTACTGGCTGGCCAGTGAACATTTTTGGTGAGCCATTCAGTGATCTACTTGGGGTGTTAATTCCCTGAGAGGGAGTAATCAAAGATGTTGCAACATTATCTTCTCAATTTTTCCTCTTCATCTTGTTATTATACTTCTCATAAGTATATAATTGACTGTACTATCTAAATAAATCAAAAAAGTAAAAAAATTAAAGTGAAAATTATAAAGGCAAAGTAAGGTAAGGTTCATTAAATTAATTAAAGCCACCGCCAATGGCAGTTGTGATGAGAATCACTGGGTTGTATGAAGAGGTCTCCAAGTGGTGCAGAATAACTATCTAAATTCATAGGGAGTTGATAATTAACCACCACCAAAGCTTCAAACAATGTTTAATGAAATTCCCAAAGGATACACTAGGATTCAATACAATAATTAAACCCAACTAAAGTAGTCCTAGATAAAAGCCTGTGACAAGATTAGAGAATCCTCTGAATAGAACTCAGGACATTGAGATTTAACCATAGTCTCAGTTTTGGATTCAGTAGTGAAGACTCCAGGATTGACAGGCATTGGTGTAACATTGGGAGGCATAAACAAGGTAGAGTTCAGAGCAGGACCCTATCTTTCTGTTATAATTTGATTTGAAATCAAGTTTTAGAGAATGTAATGGGGGAGACTCACTACAGGATGCATTTAAAGATGTTAAAATCAGGAGATAATTTAAGTTTATTGAGTATAAAAGCTTTTTAGGGAGGACTTAATTCTTGAGAGTTAAACAGTGAAAAAATTCCAATATATACCAAAATATTTACTCAGCAATACCACCTTAATCTATGGCTCCTATTCTGTCCCATTCCAAGAGTACCCCATCCAGCACGCAAAAACCCATGTGTAATTAATTTTTTATTACCATTCTGATAAACAAGGCTGTATTGGGTGACCCTCAGATTATGTCTATTTATCAGTGTTAATCTACCCTGGTTAATAAAATTATGCTGAAAAACTGGAGCAGCAGTAACCCATTTTTGATCAACAGTTTGATTTAAATCCATCAACTTGGTTAACTGTTTCCCCAATTTTTTGTCTTTCTGATTAGGACAGATAATACCTGGCATTATGAAAGCTACTGTGACAGCAGTGACCACATCTTTAAGGTATTTTTTTATAATATTCACAGTATATTTTTTCTTCAGCACCTTTTGTATGTTCTTCTGACAGTCCTGCTCATTGTGTGACGGAAATTGCGGGATAGTATGAAGCTGTTTCTAAGTGATGGGGAATTACCACCCAAATCCACATAGAATTAATGACTAACCACCAACGTGGCTTCAATTATCTTTTTGTAAAATTTCCAATTGTAATACCAGGATTAAGCAGAAAAATTAATCCTAACCAAGGTAGCCCAAGATAAATGGCCTGAGACAACATCAACAAATCTTCAGAATAAAATTCTGGACATTGGGAGACAACACAATTTTCAGTTTCAAGAATGGGGGGAGGAGCTGCAAAATTGGTTGGCGCAAAATTGACATTGGGCGGCACCAGCAACAAAGTTCCAACTGCAGGACCCCATCTTTCAGAAATGATTTGGTTGAGAATTAGATTGTATGGAATATATTGTAACAACCCAACCACAGGATGCATTCTGAAAAGTAAATTAGAACTGGGGATAAATGATTTTTATTGAGTAAAATTTTGGGAGGACTCAACTCTTAGAGTTGAAACAGTGAAAATTATTCAATATATATCAGAAAATAGACTAAGTAATACCACCTGAGTCTTGACCTCCTATTCCTTCCATATTGTCAAGTAAGTATCTGCTCCAGGTTGCAAAGAACCCTTGTGTGATCAGTTTCTGACAACCATGCTGATTAACAAACTCATATTGGGTGACCCTCAAATTACGCCAATTTATCAACATCAATTTGCAAGGAGGAACTGGCTTCAGCTGACAGACTGGAGCAGCTGTAACCCATTTCCAATCATCTGTTTGATTTAAATCCTTTAACTTGGTCAATTTTGATAAAGGTTTCCCGGCTTTTCAAGCCTTCTTGCTTGGGCAGATAATTCCTGGCATGATGAAGCCTACCATGTCACTTTGCTCTTCTTCTTTTTGAGGACCACCCTGTTGTCTATGGTACAGAACTTGGAGATAGTCCTTCCCTGCTCCTTCTGCATCTTCTGATAAAAATTGTTAAACTCAGGGTTGGCACCAAACTTAGCTTTGAGATGCTTGTGACAAATCTCAAGGCTAGATGTTGTCTTAATTTATCTGTTAAGGACGGCATTATGGCAGTTTCAGGGTGCAGTAGCTTCATTATTTTATCTCTTGGAAGTAATATTCTTGTCAACTCATTGGCACTCAAAGTACTCAAGATAGCTGTGGTTCTCTTTCTCCTAAGAGGTCACCAATGTGTGTCCTGGGTAAAATCCAGAGACCAGCTGGGTTGGGGTGACATCTTCAGGGATACCTTTTCTATGAAAAAGGACAAAAATAAATTATCTGAAAGCTCCAAAAGAGGCTCACCACGTCACCAAATTATCATTGGAAATTGATAACTAGTATCAAAACAACAGGATCAATCCCCAGCAAGGTTCTGACTAAGTGGGCTTATGACCTGTAATCCAACTCTCTGGTGACCCAAAGCCAAATGTAGAAGTTAATTCAAATTCCCAAATCCAGCAGCATGACCAAATAATGATCCCTGTACAGTATATGGCTCAATTCAGAATTGATTTATTACAAGGATAAAGCCACCCCCTAACCATCCAGCCAGGTGATTTTCACAATCATGTTTCTATTATCCTGATTCACAATAACTATATAATATCTATATCTCAATAAAGAATATTACAGTAGTTTTAAAATCTATGGTGACAAACAAAATGAACTCAGATTTAAACAAAATGAATTCAGATTTAAGCAAAATTGAAATGAACCCCAAATCTATTGTAAATACATATAAACTCATTTATTTTTAATTTTGTTTAAATCTGAGTTCATTTTGTTTAAATCTGGATTTTTTTGCTTGTCACCATAGCTTTTAAAACTAATGTATCTAGTTTCAATTATTTTTACCCTTGTAACGTTGCTAAAATAGCAAAGTTACAACACTAGAGGGAAAAATATTTAACAAAAATTCATGGGGTACCAAAGCAGCTCCATCATCTATGAGGGTGCTTGCATGATAATCTTTAGTAAAACCATATACAAGATCTCAAATTTATCTTTATTGTTTTACTCATTTGTCAACCAGTGATTTCTATGAGTGAACAGACTAGAGTTCTGCCTCTTATGATCCTCTTGAACAGCTTCAAAATTACTATCACTATGTTACAACTGAACTAATTAGAGTCCAGTATTTGATTGGGGAAGACAACAGTCCAATAGGAAGGATAAGAATGAATAGAATAAGATGTAATTGTATGTAGAATATTATGGCTAATATACCATATGGGAAAAGCCACCAGGAAACAGGGGATGGCACAGTGGCAGGTTCCATGTAAGGTTCAAGGCCAAGTAACAACTTGCACAGAGATCAGCAAAGTCAAATTGGTAGCGCTCCTAATTAGGAGAAAGTGCCTGCAACTCAATATTGCCATAAGATTGATTCACGCCATTAGATACATCTTGGGGCAACTCATTGAGCGCCCCCTGTGTATTGTAAGATACCTTGGTAGGCAAGGAGGAAAACTTGGTTGCAACACCCCCCTTGTTCCCTGCTTGTTTTCAGACATCAGGATTGGAGTTTGTGGGAGATCTTGGAAGGTCTACACAAACAACCTTTGTGTGGGGATGGCGCAGCAGGGGCGTAAGCAATCATGGTGGAGTTTCTTGGTATTTCCCTGGGCATCTTCAAGTTGATAGATGTGGTTGTCATAGACTGCAGCTATTTTGAAGGGTCCTCAAGAGATTGTTTTCTAATTTGGCAGAATTGGGGTTGAGGGTGTAGACGGGGTCACCTACAGCTTATCTTGTCTCAAGGTGCTTTGTCCCCCCTCAATTTGTTTGTGTTCCATGTCTCAAGCTTTGGCATGCCACTGACTCAGGGAGGAAGTAGTTTACAGGGGAGGTTTCCTGGGAAACATGGATTGTAATTTCCCTTGTTCTACCCCTGTCAGGGGTCCCAAAGGCTAAGGTTCTGGGGCTGAACCCAACGCGGTGATTAATTATTGCTTGTAAGATGAGTAAGGAGGTAGGCAGGTGTTCAGTCCACGCAGTATTGGGGTGCTCCTGTGAGGGCTTGGTGATCAGTTGGATCAACAAACCATTTAAGCGCTCTACAAGTCCATTAGCTTGGGATGGTAGGGAGTTGTGACTACTTGTTGGAGGGCATTCTTGGTGCACTACACCTTCATGATGTGCCCTATAAGCTTGGGTCCATCATATGTGATAAGATGCTTGGGCTCCCCAAAGCAGGCCACAATTTCCTTGCCAATGAAGCAAGTGATGATAATGGAAGTATGGTTGGTGGTTGCCCACACTACTGGCCAGCATGTGAAATAGTTGATGGCCTTAATAATGTACTTCTTGCTTAGTCTGTCTTCAGGGAGAGGTCCAACAATGTTGAGGGCCCACTGCTCAAAGGGTTCCTTGGCTTTGATGGGTAGGACAGTCTTGGGAGGGGCAGGTTTAGGTGTTTTATTTTTTCACAACACACATATTTCAAGGAGTTCTAATATGTCTTGGTGTATACAAGGCCACCAAATCTTTCACTTCATGATTTTGAAGAGGTTACACCCTCTGATGTGACCCAAGGTGTGGTGTTAGTGTAGTATGGTATCCTCTTTCTGTATGGCATGAATATAAGGTGTCTTCTCGCCTGTCTCCTCCCAGCAGCAGATGTTACCAGCATCAGTGGTGAACTGACTTTTGTTGTCCTTCAGCTTGGAGATGATTACTGAGTTAAGGCCTTTGTAACAAGTTGGCTCAGGACAGAGATAAAGCATTGGCCAGTCTGGGTCCAGACCATTGTCCCCAGTGATAGACGCTACGTAGAGTCATGAGAGGGCGTCAGCTGTGACAAGTTCCTTCCCAGGCTTAAACTCAATGCACAACTGGTAAGGGGATAGGCGCTTGGCTCAGCCTGCTTGGCGGCGTGTCAAGTGGGACTGTGTGTTGAAGTACTGGAGTGACTTGTGGTCTGTCAGGACGCAGGGTGAAAGGTGATATCTTCTATGTAACAGAGCCACTTCTTGACGCAGTGACCAATTGCTGCTAACATCTTGTCATGTATGGAGTAGTGTTGTTATGAGTTGGTGAGTTTCCTGGATTTTTAGGCCACAGGGAGAAAAACACCCTTGCCAGTTTCCACCCTTAGCACGCCCCCTATGGCTCTGTCAGATGCATCAGTCTCAAGTTTGTACTGGTGGTTCTTATTGGGAAATTGCAATGCAGGTGCAGCTTTAAGTCTCTGCTTCAACATCTCAAAGGCTTGATCTCTGAAAGGTGTCCAGTGGAAGCGTTGTTTTGTGTTTAAGAGCTCAGTGAGGGGTGCAATTAGTTCTCCGCAGCTGGGGATGAACTTTTGCACATAGGCAACTGTGCCCAAGAAGGTATACACCTGACCCACATCAGTGGGGGTGGTATGCTTGTGATTGCCTTGATTTTGTAAGGGTCAGGCTTTATCCCTTAGGAAATAGATGGTGTGCCCAAGGAACAAGAGCTCTGATCTGAAAAATTTGCTTTTTGAAGGCTTGGCCTTCAACTGGTTTTTATGAAGGGTTTCAAGGACAGCACAGAGGTGTTGGAGATGCATAGTTTGATCTTGACTGAAGAAAATAATGTTGTCAAGGTACACAACAACACATTTTTCAATTAAATCTTCAAATGATTTGTTCATCAACATGAAAAAGGTAGAGGGAGTGTTAGTCATTCTAAAGTTCATGAAAACACTTAAATGACCCATAGTGTGTTTGGAAGGCAGTTTTTGCCTTGTATCCTGGTGCAATGCAGACCTGGTTGTACCCTGCAGTGAATCAATCTTACTGAAGACCTTTGCACCTGCAAGTGTGTCAAACAGATCATCAATTAGTGGTAAGGGGTATCTGTTTTTGACTGTCATCTTATTTAGAGTGTGGTAGTCAGTTACTAATTGAAGGGCCCGTTCTTCTTAGCTACAAAGAAGACTGCAGCCCTGTATGGCAAGAGAAAGAGGCAAATGAAGCCCTTATCAAGAGAGTCCATGAGGTGTTGACAGAGAGTCTTGTCTTCCTTGGGAGTCAAGCAATAGAGGAGATGTGCCTTGGGCAGCAACCCTTGCAATTTAACAGTATTATGTATTTCTCTTGGAGGAGGAAGCTGGTCTAATGTTTTTCTGAAGACGTCCTTGTACTCTTCAAGGAGTGCTGCAAGTGCTGATGGAGATTTGGTGGTTAAGGGAGGGGCCGCTGTGGGTTTGGAGTGGATGACTTCAACTGATCATTGGTTTATGTCCAGCCCCCCCTTGAATCTGTATGTACCTGTTTCCGTGAGCCTGACAAATAAGTGTTGTAGAGTAGTTTGCTCATCTTGACGGGGTAAATCTGGAAACCCATCTAATTTCTGTTGAGGATAATTACAGAGGTATCCCAGTCAATATATGGGCAGTTGTGTTGGAGCCATTTGAGGTCAGCAATAATGTTGTGGCTGAGCCCTGTCATAATTAGCCCAGAGAGCTTAACCTGGACATTCCCCATTCTCACAGAGAAGGGTACTTTAGCATGGGTGGTTGTCACTCTGCAGGAGTTGACTACATGTACTGCCTTGAATTGACTAGGCACTTGATCTAGTTGCTGAGAATCTGAAAAATCCTGATTAATCATAGTGTGATTGGCCCCAGTGTCTACCAAAAGTTTCTGGGTGTTCCCACATAAATGGAAGGGGTAGGCCAAGCAGGTGATTTTATTGGAAGAATGACTTGCTTGGAGGACGGGGTTGTCACTATGGACCTAGAATACATTGAGGGTCTTGACATTGTGCACATTATAGTCATAGGGTTTTTTGGCAAGGAGAGATTGGGGGTGGGATCCAAGCAGGGTTGCAGAACCTCATGTATCTACAACCCCCAGGCTTTTTCCGGGTCCTCAATCTGAGCTAACTGGAGCTCCTCCTCACAGGAGAGCTTAGCATGTTCTCCTGCTGACAGGATTGCGGCAGCCCACCTGATTGTGGGCACTGCCAGGTGCAGGACAAGACTGGGGGGCTGTTTTTGGATCTGCAGAACCCCATTTAAGCTTGATTGTTGGCCTCTACAATGGCCTTATAGCAGTTGTTGATAAGGGTACAATGCCCCACAGGAACCCATTTGCAAATATGAGGTTTAAGCCCATTGACTATGAGAGTGAGCAACATGGTGTTTCTGTTGGTTACAGCTTCTGGGGCAGTGGCAAGGGCTTATTGCCAAGCTGCAAGGTATTTAGGGATAGATCCTGTTTGTTTGATGGCCAGGAGGGGAGTTCCCACTACAATAAGTGAAAAGTTTTCACTGTAACAGGATCTGGCGGTGTCCCTGAATGTTTCCCACATGACATCTTGCTCTTGGCTTGCCCAGTTGATAAACCACACTGCAGCAGGCCCTGTAAGGCGCCCAGATGCAGTGGCAACCCACATGGGCTCAGGTACTTAGAAGATGCAAAGGTGAGCTTCTGTAGAATGGAGCCAGCTAACAATATCAGCCCCTTCCACACCACCCGCAAAAGACTTGAGCCAGAGGTTTAACATGTGTTGTAAAAGGTCTAATTGAGGTGGGGTGACACTTACGTTGCGCTGCCCCAGGAGGAGGCAATTGTTGCAACTAAACCAATTAGAGTTTGGTATTTGATTGGGGAAGACAACAGTCCAATAGAAAGGACAGAAATGAATAGAATACAGTATTGTTTATTGTAGAATATTATGATTAATATAATATACAGAGAAAGACACAAGAGGGTGGCAAGGTGGCATGTTCCATGTAAGGTTTGAAGCCAAGGAATAACTTGTGCAGGGATCAGCAGGTCAAATTGGTAGCGCTCCTAATTAGGAGAGAGTGCCTGCAATTTGATATTGCCTTTGGATTGGTCCATGTTGTTAGATACATCAAGGGGCAACTTCTTGAGCGCCCCCTGTGTATCATAAGATACATTAGCAGGTGAGGAGGGAGACTTGGTTGTAACACAATTGTACACACTTGTGATTATCATCTGGTCCTGGTAGATAACATATCCTTTGGGGATGTCTCCCTTATGGATAGGAAAGAAGGTTTATTGGTGGGGAGTAGCCATACAGCTTTTATTTGTCCTTTCTTGAGGGAATTTTTTTCTTAGGTAGGTTGTCAACCTACTTCTGCTACCAATGTTGCAACTGAACCAATGCAAGTTCAGTATTTGAATTGGTGAAGACAACAGTTCAATATAAAGGACAAGAATAGATAGAATAAGATGTACTTTATTGCAGAATACTGTGACTAATATACCATATGGGGAAAGCCACAGCAGCAGTGGTAAAATCAACTATAGGGATGCAAAAGTGAGAATTCAAAAGTGATAATCTAAAAAGTGGCCAAGTTGACACTTTTTAAATTTCCAAAATGGCTTTTTATAATAAATTAACTACTTTTTCTTGGCTTTTTTAGTTGAGAGAATGAATAAAAAGTATTTTATTTTTTCATAATAATTTTTAATTCCAGATGAGTGGTTTTAAATTAATTTTGAATTTTTAAAATTTTTGACTTGGCCACTTTTAGATTCTCACTTTTGAATTCTCACTTTTGCATCCCTAAAGTCAATTTTGCCACTGTTGCCAAAGCCACCAGGCCACAGGGGGTGGCACAGTGGCAATTTTCATGTAAGTTTCAAAGCCAAGGAATGACTTGCACGGGGATCAGCAAAGTTAAATTTGCAGTGCTCCTAATTGGGAGAAAGTGCCTGAAATTTGATATTGCCATCAGATTGATTCATGCTGTTAGATATGTCTTGGGGCAACTCATCAAGCACCCCCTGTGTATTGTAAGATACTGTAAATTCCAAACCTGAACATAAAAATGCGGGATTATCAAATCCTTGGTCCAAATTTCAAATCACTTTTGAAGGCAACTCAGTTGAGTTAAAATTAAAAATATTTAATAAAATCAACCATTTAATTTGACTTTTTTGGTTTAATTAAATTGGCAAATTTTGAATCCCTTGAGCAAATAACTCAACTAACAAAAGACAAAACTCAGCAAACAAATGTGGGATACATGAATCAGAAATGCAGGATTCTAATGAACAATTTGAGATTTCCTGTATGTCAAAAAAATCCTAGACATCATGTAAAAATTAACAAATCTGAAATTGAAGGAAAGTCAAATCTAAAAACCAAATTTAAAATCAAAAATGAGGTGAATTCAATATAAATATAATTTATAAGTTTCTCAAAAAGGATGCTAAAGGATCTAGAGTGGATTTGTGCTAATTCTTTTAAGAATCATAGGCATTCTCAAAAATCACCATATTCCATTTTAGGACGGCTAAAATTTAGATGCTTGATTACAGTAGACTTTAAAAAACACTAATAATAAAATAGAATTATATATTACAATCTATCTTATCACATTATATTTGCCTTGATGTGTTGATATTTCATTTGTTGTTGATAATGTGCTTGCGTTTAATTGGATATCTTCACCTCCAGTTGCCTTGGCAATAGGAAATCAAGTTGCCTCCCCAAGACCAGCTGTGGTTGCAGAGGCAACTTGATTTCCTATTGCCAAGGCAACTGGAGGTGAAGCTATCCAATTAAACACAAGCACATTATCAACAGCAAATGAAATATCAACACATCAAGGAAAAGACAATGTGATAAGATAGATTGTAATATATAATTCTATTATATTATTAGCATTTTTTAAAGTCTACTATAATCAATCATCCTTAATAGGAATCCATTAACACATAGAGTAGTAATCTGGTTATGTTTCACTTTGAAGTTTTTTCTTTCTTACCTCTCCTTCTTCCTTGAAAAGAAGTTTTGTTTGGCCCCTGGCTACACCAGGGGCCAAAAAACTTTTAAAAAATTTCTGCATCATCAGAAGGGTAGCTCATATATCATTATATGGTTTTGTGGTCTCTATATTAGTGATTTAGAGTGCAGAATATTGCATCATTTCCAGTTTAGACAATTTTATATTTCACTTAATTTCATGTCTAAACATGGTTGTTGAGATTGGATTTTTCATTTGATTTTATCTAGAGTGGAGCTTCTTGATTTGGGTTGATTTGTCCTAGTTTCTTACTGTACATTCAATTTGGATTCCAGTTCCCGCAATTAATGTCTGGGTTTACTAGTGGCATTCAAAAGTGATTTGAAATTTGGTTCTTGGATTTGAAAATCCTGAAATTCCAAAAAATATAGTAAACTTAATGAAAATGGTTATGGATTTTAACACTTCAAATCTGATTCCAGCTAATTCATTTTGTCCATTGAAAATATGCAGTTCAACTTGAACTTTTCTAAGTTTCTATGAACTCCCGCATTTTTAAAAATTCAAATAAAAATACAAAAAAATCAGTTTAATTAAAATAGGGCTATCCCGCAAAAGTGATTCAAAATTTGGACTAAGGATCTGACAATCCTGCATTTTTACGTTCAGGTTCTGAATTTACAATACATTGGCAGGCAAGGAGGGAAACTCAGTTGCAACAACTAGGGGAGTTTTCATTTAAAAAAAGAGAGAATAGGTGTCAAGATAGTCTTTATTAATATAAGGAAGATTCTCATAGAAACCTTCTGATTTGCCACTGTTTTGGAGTCTTTTTGATCAGCTAATTCTTCATAAAGTGCTTCTTAACGCTTTGGAAGTTATCTGATTATTTTAAATCAACCAGATGTGTAGCCATCAAGATGCAGATTAAACGCCCAACAAAGCTCCTGCTTTCAACCAAAATATTTACAAAAGACCTCATCAACTTTCCAGCTAACCTTCTACTTATAGCGCCTTTTTATTAATGCTTTTGCCTTTAGAATGTCTTTCTTCAAAATCTTAAACCATTGGCACTAAATTTTTCCTACAATAAATTAAGCTTACACACTTAATTTCTCAAAAGCTTAAAGTATTGATTCACTGTTTTCTTGCTTATACTTTAATCTTTTGGCTTCCAACCAATCATATTCATCAGAAAACATGTCAGAACTCAACCAATGATTGTAGATCTCAAAACTAGACCATTTCTGAAGATCTTCTGTGATCCAACTAGGGAATCAATTTCCACTGCTTAAGCCGCTTGAAGCATTAAAACTGATACACCAAAGCATTAGCTGGTTCCCTGTTCTAGCACCAGTCTTCCCTTCATTAAAAATTAACCAATTTAAATAGTATAATAATAAGATTGTTCTTCTTGATCTTCTTCAACGTTTTGAAATATCTTTACTCTTATAGTAAAATCCAGGGAAATCTTTCCACCAAAACAGCTTTGTATACTGCAATTTTAACAAAATTCCTCCTTGATCTTTTTACTGCAACAAATTCAAGACAAAACATTACATCTTCTGCTATCTCAGAAAATTAATTTGGATAAATTTTGGAAAATTTCCCTAAATTCTTCCAATCTTAAAATAATAGCCTAGCACCTAGCATAGCTATTGAACAATTAATCAATCCCTTATAGATGGCCTTCATCCTGGATTTCTTTTGGTAGTCCCCATCAGTCAATACCTCAGAATCAGACAATAATTCTCCACAAGTGAATCAACCTATAATTGTAAGGATTGAAAATCCTTCCAACTTGAATCTTTTAATAGAGAATACAGGGAAAGTACATAACTCTTGGTTACAAGATCATCTTCATGAGATTAGGAGAATTTCTTTACCCTGCAATAGTCAATATTGGGCATTTACGTTTTATTTGATGAATAATAAACTTTTGAACAATATGATGGGCAACAAATTCCTTACAGGTCAAGACTTTGGCTTTATACCCCTTAATTATCATTATCAATTTTGAGGTTCAAACCTGGGCCCCTCAAATTGTGCTAACCATATATAATGAAGAAACAGTTGGTTAGTATTAAAAGCAAAATCTTACCAAGGTTTTCAAATTCAAAAATGGGTTCTGTTAAGGTCCAGTAACATATACAGCCAATGGGTCCAAACCCAGTCAAAAAAACAACTGCATAGTCAATCAGAGCCCAATAAAGTTAAAACAAACTAAAAAGGATTTACCAACAGAATTGATGGTCACTAATGATAATGCAATTATCAAGATACCAAACCATAATTCAGATGAATATCCAATCACTCCATCAGCTTGGAGAAACCAACTTCTCACCCTTCACAATTTGCAGTTCCTGACTCAATTAGAAGGTTTAGCTGCTGCATCCTGTAATCCTGCTGGCAGCAATTAAAGCAACATGACCAAGCAGCAAGAAAATTAATGGTAACCTAACCACCCCAAATTATACCACACATTATTCAACACTCCCAAGCCAATCCTCCCAGTGTTTATTAAGAGGCATTGGGAGTTTACCCAATTCTCTAACAACTTCAATTTCCTGAATCAATAAATTTGACTTCTTATATTTTTTACCTTGGTGAATTAGTAGTTCTAAATTTAAATTCAGATGGATTGGAAGCATAAACTCCTTCTGCTTCTACTCTACCTAGCCTTATGGTATCCTGCTATAGATGGTTGCCAATTTGGCTCCAATATCCAGGTTAAGGATGCTACCAAATCTTCAGCTTGGGATTATATTTACACTAAACATCAGTTCCCGCCTACCTGTGAAACAACCACATCTCCCCCTTCACCACCTCCTCATTTGCCTCCCCCAGTGATTTGTCCAGGAGCTCCTTGGTATGTCTTGATGTATGTTGCAATATACTATGGGTTGACTCATTTTTCTCTGTTCTTAGGTTCCTATAAATTATGGTGGATTTGGTAAATACCTTAATGGCTGGAATTCCTTTATGATCCTCCCTGGTGGGGTTACATCTCACTGCTTGTCTACATTATTTAGGCTCCTTCCTACCTCAGGAGTGGATCCCTGACAATAATCAAACCCCCATCAGTGACCTACACTTTAAGTCATCAGAAGCAAGCATACTCCATTCATTACATTTTTTTACTCACCAAAGTGGTTAGATTAAGCTTTCTGGCGCAAAGTAACCTACTCTACTTCCCAGAAATCTCCAAATCATTAATTTCTGTAGCTGTTTCTTTGAAAAGCTACCCTAGTGATGATTCCAAGCTATCTATGCTTTTCAAGCAACTTTAAGACTTCCTTAAAGCTACTCTAAAGTCATAGAAAGAGAAACTTTACCTCTGCCATATATAAAGTTACCCAACTGTCATAACTGTGCTGTCCTAGCAGAGTTATAAGGGGAAAATATTTGAAAAGGGTAATATTCTTTATTTAGAGATATTTATTATATAGTCCCTGTGAATTGTGGATAACAGAAACATGATAGCATTGATCACACAGTGGGACAGTGAAGGGGATGGCTTGGTCCTGGTAATGAGTCAAGTGCCAAAACAAGGTATCCACCGTAGGGGATCAGCATTTGTTCATGCTGTTAGATTTGGCAATTTGAGTTGACTTCTTAGTCTGGCTTCACGTGGCTGGATAATCAGGTTGCAGGTCACAAACCCACTTACTTGGAACCTTGTTGGCGGGTCAAGCCTGCTGTTTTGACACCCTCCTGGCTGAAGGTTGGCCTCCTCCAGGGGTAGGTTGTCAGGAGAATGGGTGCCATACTGGACTAGCTGTTGTTCTGTGGCGGGCAGGGCAGTTTTATGTTGTTTCTGTCTTGCCTTACAGGGTCTCAGGAAATCATGGTGTAGGACCTTGTCTTTTTATGTCTCCCAAGTCCTTGCATGAGGTAAGTGTTGTTTTTGTTTACCTTTAAGATGATTGCTGGGCCTACTTTCTTGGGTTGAAGTTTACTTTTGTCAACGTTCATGACCCAAACTTTGTCACTGACTTCATGTCTGTTTTGGATGGGGACAAATGTCTTTTCTAGACGCTTTTTCTCTCTCTCTGTTTGATCACTATTGGCCTCTAAGACCTGGAGATCTGAGAGAGGGAGGACCTTGCTTAGAATTTCCAGCTTGGGTCCTGATAATGCTTGGATTATATTGGGCTGTGTGCCATATACCAACTCAAAAGGGATTTTCCCAATGGATCTGTTCACACAAGTTTGGCATACAAGTAGTGCAGTTGATAGCTGCTTATACCAGTCCTCAGGTCTCCTGGCTGTGAGCTTGGCCAAGGCTTTCACAAGGCTGCCATTTAGCTATTCCACACGTCTATTGGCCTGAGGGTGATAGGGTGTTGTCACCGTGTGTTGGACCCCATTCTTGATGAAGTATACATTGGTATTTTCAGAGGTCAATTCTTTGCCTCTGTCAGTTATAAGGAGTTCTGGCTTTCTGAACTTGCTGATGATTTCTTTCCCTATGAATTGCCGTACATCATTGCCTGTATGTGTTTTAACTGCTTGTGCCACTGGCCATTGCGTGGTAAAGTCTATTGTGGTAATGATGTACTTCTTTTGTTATGTTTCTCTGGCATGGGGCCCACAATTTCTAGGGCCCACACCTTGAAGGATAGTTGCGTGCAAATAGGTAGTACTAATTTAGGTGAGGTATTGCTCTTCACAAATTTCTCACATACTTTTCATTGTTCCAAGACTTCCTGGAGGTCCCAGTATAGAGCCAGCCACCATGCTTTGTGTTTGAGGAATTCATAGAGGTTGTGACTTTTTGTGTGTCCTAGGTCTCTGTGGTAATGTAGGATTGTGTCAACTTGCTGATGTGTGGGAATATAAGGAATGGTGGTTCCGTTGGTCATCTTTCAATGTAAGGTTACATTTACGTCCTCAAATAAGTGCTTGTTCTTAATAACTGTTTCTTTTGTTATGTCTGTGGTGCCAGGGGGAAGCCTTTGTACTTTGTCCAGAGCACTAAGAGGGTCCAGTATGGGTTGAGCCCATTATTGCCCCTTGCGGCTCTGTTGAGCAACTTGGGTTATTGCTGATATTTTCAAAGCTACAGATAGATTTTAGCCTTGCCAACATACTCTACCTAATTCTATGCATGAGCACTACAGACTACAATAGAATAGAACTTTGAAGATAATTATGTTCATTGAAACTGGAGTACAATCTAGCCAGCAGCTGCAATCTATCCAGGTGTAACTAAGAACTTGTTTTCATCCTTTCATGTGTCTGTATCAATATATACTGCAACAGCCTTTGTTCTTGTCCTTTCAGACAGTTCTCAGTGGCTACCTTTGCTGGCTGCGTCTATCCTGATTGGTTGTCCTTGGCATGTGTGTTGCTACTGGCCTTATCAAGGCATACATGGTACTTCAGCTACAGTCTACACTCTTCTTGAGCTAGCCTACTGACAATTACAATTAGCTGTATCCTTACATGCTCATTATTGCGCTAGGAAACTACGCTGTATTTGGTTGACACTTAGAAATGGCCCCTGTTCAGTCCTTCTACATTGTAAGGTAGAATTCCAGTATTCCGTTTACAAGGCTTAATAAGTGATACTTTTATGGCTGGCAAGTCTTCTGCTTATTAATGCAACAGGTTGAATTAAATATTATACGCCATATAATAACAGACTCAATTCAATACAACTTGTAGATTATCTGCCTAGTAATGCTGACCCAAACTAATAAGGAACTGATTATATGCTGTGTAATACTGATCTAAACTTGATTTTTCATAGCCATATGCACATCACTTGTTTGATATACTCTTATAAGCCCTTCAGGCTGGGTGGGGCTGGTTTGATACAACACCCAGGAGGATGAAAAGAGAGATATACAAATGATGATATAGTGATTACACGGCCTGTAATCAATGATCACTATATTGGCTAACATTTATACGCCATATAATTGCTACATCAATTATAATCAGCTAGTGATTATATGGCATATAATCACTACACATTGGAATGAAGATCTGTGATAATACAGCATATAATCATTGAATCTATTATAATAAACTAATAATAAACACAGCATATAACTGTCATATCAATTATAATAGACTATTGATTATACAGCGTATAATCACTACACTTAATAGAATATTGACCTAGTGATAATACAGTGTGCAACTGATAAAGATCTGCATGAAATGATTAGCCTGGTCATTTGTGGTCAATCAGCCTACTCTCACAGGCCTTGATATATAGGCGCAAGAGTGTTTCTGTCATGGCAAGCTCTGGACCAGGCTTATAATGTATGAGCATATTAAACCTCTCCAGGAGTTTCATCCAATGGGTTTGACGGCAGGATATGTTTGTTTGGGTTTTGAAGTATATAAGTGACTTGTGGTTGGTCAGCGCTGTGAACTCCTCCTGTTGTTCTAGGTAGCAACGCCATTTGACCAGGAAGTGTACAATTGCCAACAACTCTTTGTTGTGTATAGGGTATCAGCACTTGCTGTCTGTCAGTTTGTGTGATTTGTAGGCTACGGGCAGGAAGTCACCATCATTGTTTTTTATTTGTAGCACTCCCCCAATAGATGCCTCAGAGGCTTCTGTCTCCATTTGATATTCTCCATCATGTTTAGGGTATTTGAGAATGGGTGCAGTTGTAAGTTTCTCCTTAAGACGCCTGAAGTACAGGTCACATTGGGGGGTCCATACAAACTTATATTTGGCGCCAGTTATGGCAGATAGGGGTCCAGTCAGGACGCCACAGTTGGTTATGAAGCGTCACACATAGGTAAACATTCCCAAGAATGTGTGGAGTTCTGAATTATCTTTTGGAGGGGGAATTTTACAGATAGCTTGGATTTTCTGGTTATTGGGTTTAATGCCATCCTTCAAAACCACATGTCTCAAGAAGGGTAACTGCTTGCAGAAGAACTGGCATTAGGAGGGCTTGGCTAGCAGCTTGTGTTGCGCCAGGGTATCAAAGACTGCCTCCAGGTCCTTGTGATGTTGTTCTATCAAGGGACTATAAACAACAATGTTGTCCAGGTATACTAAGTTGTGGTTACCAATGTGGGGGGCAAACACCTTGTTCATGAAATCACAAAGGTTGACGGGGCATTTGTCATTCTGAAGTACCACACACTTGTATGATCTGTATTTAGTACAAAAGGCTGTTTTTGGAATATCTTCTTCCTTGATGTGGATCTGATTGTAGCTGGTATTTAGGTCAATATTAGAGAAGACTGTGGTGCTGCCCAATGCATCAAAGAGGTTGTCAATGAGTGGTAGTGGGTAATAATGCTAGATAGTAACTTTGTTTAGTGCTTGGTAGTCTGTGACTAGGCGTAGGATACCATCTTTCTTTGCTACAAATAATACGGCAGCACCAAAAGGAGACTGTGAGGGGCGGATTAGTCCTTTTTCTAATGCTTCCTTGAGGTAAGCACATAGGGCGTTGTCTTTGTTTGGGGGTAAGGCGGTAGATGGGTTGCGCCTTAAGTACATCTCCCTTGAGTTGGATGGAGTGTTGGATGTGTTTCTCTGGTGGCAACCCAGGTAGAGCCTCCTTGAAGATTTCTGGATGGTGGGCTACAATTTTGCAATCCTGAGGCGTAGCAGTATCCTGGTGGTCCTTGAAGTGTATGATCTTGTATTGGCAGGAGTCCCAGTTGATTGCCTTGAGGTTCTCCTTTTTGTCCAAAGTCTCTGTGATGTGTACAAAGACATGGCTGCTTAGGAGCTGGTCTACTGAGTTGGGGTAGATCTGTTGATTGATGCCTTCACATTTGGTGGTCAGTAACAAGGTTGCCCATTCTATGTGGGGGTTTTTCCTTTGCAACCAGTCCAGTCCCAGCACAATATCAAACTTGGGAAAATCAATGACAAGACCTTGTATAGTAGAATGTAGGTTCTCAAGCATGACAGAGAAGGGGGAAGTTTCCCTTGTCACAGCAATGTGATGTTCATCAGCTAAAACCACGTTTTTAATCCGCAAAAGATTAGTAGTTAGGTTGAACTTATCTACAAAGCTGCTGTTGACTAGTGTTTGATCTGCATCTGAGTCCAGGAGCGCTGAATCTGTGTAACTGCAAAAGCAAAAATGGTAAGACATCAGTTTATTGGGATGTTTGACAATGGTGTAAAGTACTGGGTCCTCTGAGGGCACTTGGATCATTGGACACTAATCCACATCCTCAGGTTGGTATTCATCATTGGGCGAGTAAGGAGTTTTGAAGGGAGAGCTTGGCTTGCTTAGTGCTCTCTCCAGGCTTTTCCCTTGTCTTGGTTGCCCTGTGTTGCAGTGATACAGAAATGGGTACAGTTTGACTAGCCATTGTTCCTGTTTCCATGTCCATTTGGGCCTGTGGGTTTATGGTTTGCACTGTTGTTGTTCCCAGGGGGTGGTCAATTGGAACACCTGGCTGAGTGAGAGTCTTTGGGTCTCTCTCTTTTCTCAATTTGTGCCTTGTGGAGAGCATTGGACTTTTGTTCTGCTTTCTCTGCTTCACGGTACAGAATTTGCAAGTTGGTTACTTGGTCCAGGGTTAAGTGTCTTATTACATGCCACTTGAGTGTGTCGTAGTACATGAGGTGGGTAGCTGGAGTGTCAAAGGCCATATCTGAGGGGGTACATAGTCAGAGTTCCTTGTAAGCATAAGTGAGCCTCTTCACTGTACCTGTTTGGGTTAGATTCTTCACTTGGAATATGATCATGAGTGTGGTGTCCTTCAGCAAAAACCTTGCAAAGAATTCTTGTTTTAAATTGTCCCAATCCTTCTTGGTGTGTTCTTCATGCTGCTTGTTGCACCAGGTGCAGTGTCATGAGTCAGTCAGATGGAGATCTCTGCAATCCAAAATTGTTGCAGGCATTCCATTTGGACCAGCTTGCTTTGGGAAGATTGGATCCATACTGTGGTGTTATTGTTGTTGGCTTCATAAAAAGGCTCTAATGCAGCGCTTTGCAGTCTCTGAGCTATGTAGGCTGGCATGGTGCTCTTGTTGATTGCTCAGGGCATGGCGGTGGGTGCCTAGAAGGACTCTTGCTCTGACAGTGCATTGAAGGCAGGGAGCAGGATCACTGTATTTTGGTACAGTACAAAGCCATCAGGTATTTTGGTACCTGGTGTGTACATTGTCCAGTCTAGAAGGAGGCCATACATGATTATATCAAGGATTTTTTGGCCGTGGCAAGTACAGGCAACAGGAAGAATTTTGGGGGATAAAGTAGGATGGAAAACCTACCGCTGCTATCAATGTTTTAACTGTGCTGTCCTAGCAGAGTTATAAGGGGAAATATGGGTCATTATTTGTTAGATTAAGCCAAGGCGCCAGCTTAAGCATTTCAAAGACTTTTAACTTCTTTGGTATCATTTAAGTCATAAACTTATGTTTTTTGAACATTAGTATTATGCTTAGTTTACTGAAGAAAAGTTTAATAGTGTAAAATATACAAATAATAGAAATAAATCTTATTTCTATTAGCTGTATTTTTTGCTAAAACCCTTTTTTCTATTTTAATAAGCCAAGAATTAAATATATGAGTTGCATGGGAGAGTAATAGCAGCCCCAAAGCTATAATTGCTATTACCCTATCTTTGGCTCATATAATTAATTTCTTAGTTATTTTTAGAAAAAAAGTTGTTGAATTTAAAAGACTATTTACCCTATGTGAAATATAAGTTTTTGTTATGCGTCCAACTTCATGAACATGTCCTACTAATCCTTTAGTAGTATCAGCTCTCTTTGTTTCTCTGTCATCTGTGCAGAACTTTGCACAATAATTTATTTTGGAGTACTCCTTAACATCCTCAAATGTCAAAGGTGAAACATACAGCTCACCATCTTTCATTAAATATGAAAGATTAACATAAAATGCTTTGACTTCAAGCCAGCTTTTTTTAGGCCTAGATTTTCTATCATAGATGTGAAAAAAGATTTTTTGGGAAACATCTGAATTATTTAAAAGTGTCTCATATAGACCCTTTCTTTCTTCCTCTCTCTCAAAAACCATTTTGAGATCATTTATATTTTTTATATACATCTCATTTTCCTTTTGTTTAAATATTTTAGATAATACACCAAAATGACCATCAACAATACTTTTGCCATGACACTCAACAAATCTATTAAACTTAATTGTTCCTTTTATAATTTTGGGTACCTCTTTAAAAAGATAATATAAGAATTCATAAGATCTGAAATGATTACCATTATCAGTCCAAACTTTAATATTTTTAATATTCTTAAATTTATTATTTTTAAGCAGACTTATCAAACACTGACCTGAAAACAAAGAGTCATGAGATAAAATTTCAGATAAAAAGTCATGATACTCATATTTAATTTTCTCATTTTCTTTAAAAGCAATTGCAAATCCTAATAAAGAAATAGGTATTTTCTCATAAAAACAATTATTTGTCTCTATAGGACCCCCACCTATTTTAAAGTTTTCTTTATAGTCTATTACTATAACACATGAATTATTATCAAGATTATTTATATCACTAATATATTCTTTATTTTGATGCTTATAAAACTTTTCATGTAGGTCAATAGATTCCAAATTTTCTTTAATAGATTTAGGCAATGGCAACTTCTTTATACTCAAATCCTTTTTCTTCATTTCTAATGATTTTTTTAAGTTGCAAATTTTACACATATCAGTTTGCTTTTTGCTTTTAATTATATTATTAGGAATAAGCTTATAAAAAGTGGAAAGTGAAATAGAAATATCTTTTTTATTTTCATATCTTCATAAATTTCTTTTTTGTTTTCAATAATGAGTATTTTATTTATTTGAGTATTCACTCAATTCTTTTTTTAATTCTTCATAAATCAATCCAGGGGATTTTTTAGTGAATTGGCTAGTTGGAAATGAATTTTTTAATATATGTTTTAAAATATTTTTTATGTTTTCTTTCTTTACTGAATCATTTTTTCCTTTTTTATTTTTTGAATTTAATGATGCTTTTTTAGCATTTTTTATTTTTTTAGAATATGAATACTCATTTTTTGTCATTTTAAATCCACAATCCCAAAGCTCTTTCAGACTGTAGCTTGATGTAACCAATGCTCTTAGGGAAGGAAGGTGCTTGGCAGGAGACTCTGACATCAATTCCTTTAGGTTGTT
The DNA here is from genome assembly GCA_014839935.2 of Entomophthora muscae. Lineage (NCBI taxonomy): Eukaryota > Fungi > Entomophthoromycota > Entomophthoromycetes > Entomophthorales > Entomophthoraceae > Entomophthora > Entomophthora muscae. Next base: position 147,497 of record QTSX02003749.1, read on the forward strand.
AAGGAAATCATCTGTCTTAGAATTTTGTATGACAGGTAAGAAGGTACTTTTTCCAAACTCTGTTTTTAATAAGAAATGCTCAACAAAGCTGTTAAGATCACTGCCAGCAGTAAAAAGGAATGCTTGTTTAAGCATAGAGATTCTTTCTCTCTTAGTAGAAGCCCCCAGTGAGAAGAAGGGTGTCATCTGAGGTGCAAACTTGATAGGTTCCATAGTGATAGTGGTTGGGTTCCTTGGCTTGGTTCAGGCAGTTCTTGCTTGGAAATAGATGTGCAGTTATCAGAGAGGAGTAAAGGTGTAGATTGTAAAGTAAATTTCTGTAAAGTTGAGCTGTTTAAATACCATGTTAGCTGAGCTTTCGCACTACAGGCATAAATCCCCAACTGACCCCCAACTGATCTCCTTAATTTATCAATATCACCCCTGAAGTCTGATATCATTGTTTATTTACCCCTTTTTATATTCTGGTTAACTGTTGATATTTCCGCGAATAGTACTTCAATCTCGCTCAAACTAGTATCATTAGAAAGCCCTTAATCTCAGCTTTCGGAATTGTGCTGCAACTTTATATTTCAATACCAATTTAGTATCTTGAAGTGGCTTTGAATGTAAGCTTATAAAATTATTATTTGAAATAAAATATGCTAATTAACTCTTAAAGTATGATATTTTAATCAATAAACTAAATTTAAAGTATAAATCATTATTTAGCTTACTTTTACTAACCAACTCAAAAACCTTTTTTAAATAAACTTAAGTTTATTATAACCTTTAACAGTTCTTAAAAATGAACTTTATATATTTTAAATCTATCAAAACAAAAATATTTTTCTAATCACATATAAATATTTGCTTGTATAATTAAATTTGTATCTTATTTTTATAGATACAATGACTAAGATCATTTTCCGTTTAGTTCAAATAAATTTTAACCTTTATAAAATTTAATTAAATAAAGCAAGATTTTGATACATTCTTTTTTATGTTTGAATTTTTTATACATATTATCTCTAGCATACAGTATAAAAATATAATTTTATTAAATAGTTGTATAAAGCTATTTTATTAATATTAAATACTTAAAATTTTGAAAAGAAAAACTTTTACTCTCTTATAAGTTCTTATTATATATTTTCTATAAAATCTAACTTAAGAATAAATTACTTATGCTAAATGAGATCACTGAAATTTCAATAAAAGTTCAGTTTTAATTTTAGTTTTAGTTTTTTTTTGACTTTTTACTAGATTTTTTTTTAAAAAATCCAAAATTATTTAATATTTATTAAATATGCAAAAAAGCTATCTGCCCTCTTTTTAAAAAGAGGGATTCAAAAATTATTATATTTTAAATTAAATATTTTAAAAAAGCTAAGATTTTAGGCAACAATTTGATTTCCAACAAAAAGCATCATATCAGTTTTTATTGTATTTTTAGGTTGCTCTTTTTAGAATGATGTCATTTTGTACTAATCAGCTTTCAAGAAATAATGGTATATGAAATAAGATTGTTACTAGCTTTTAATACAGTTTAATTTAGCTGTAAGTAGAAAATGATTAATTTAATATAGGTTTTTATATTATAAGGATTAAATAAGATTTATTTTGATAAAATTGTTGTAATTATTTAAATTTATTGATAAGAAAATTAAAACAAAATTTTAAAGTTTTAAGTAGCACAGTTAATAGGAAACAGATTAATCTAACAAATAATGACCCATATTTAGAAACTAGATAATATTCTTTATTGAGAGATATGTATTATATAGTCACTGTGAATTGTGGATAGCAGAAACATGATAGTGTTGATCACACAGTGGAAGAGTGAAGGGAGTGGCTTGATCCTGGTAATTAGTCAAGCGCTAAAATGAGGTATCCACCATGGGGTTCAACTTTTGTTCATGTTATTGTTTTTAGAAATTCAAGTCAACTTCCTAACTTGGCTGAAGATGACTGGATAATTAGATTGCAGGTCACAACCCTGCTTACTCGGAACCTTGCTTGCAGGTCACACCTGCTGTTTTGACACAACTGTATTCTTGCCCCAGTTGGTATCAGGATTTCAGTGCTACCTCAGCACATCCCAGGGTACACAGCCTCTCCATACTTACAAAGCACTAGCAAGAGGCTATCTTACTAACACCCTAAGACAAAAACCAAAACTCAATCACCTTATTTGAGCAAACCCCAGCTATCACATCTGGACAAACAAAAAATCACAAATATTTAACTCTCTCAGGCAACCATTCTCTATTTGGCCAACATCAGCCCATGTCTGCAAAACAGCTTAATGTGTGGATCAGCACAGTATCACTTAAAGATAGAAGAATGCTTTTTGACATAAGCATCCTCCTGGATGGCCTCAAATCCAAGACTGGTGTGCTCTTGCTTCATAAAAGCCAAGATAGAAAGCTTTGTCATGAAAAATTGCAACTTTTCTTTGCCTTTGTTAAGGTACTTACTGAAGAGCTCCTTTTTGCTCCTGATATGTTTAATGAGAGCCTGTCTAAAATGAAAGAAGAAGCCCTGTAATTCTCCATTGAAGGTGGCATCAAAGGCTTTAAACTGAGCAAGCTTGAAGTATATGATTATAAACTTTGGCCCAAGTGAGCGCACATGAGCTAGTTGCTCAGCAGCCTGGGCAGACTCATCCTTCTCAGAGGAGGAAGGTTTGATCTGGTGCTGTGAATGAGAGGGGGAGCTTGTTGGCAGGAAAGGAGTTTAAAGAATCCAATAAAATTTTGACACTCTGGTGTAGACTTCTTTCTTAGCATCAGGAAGAAGAAAAAAGATAAGGGGGATAACCTGGGTGTCAAACTACCTGTGCAGAACCCAAAGCTGCTTGAATAAGGTGGAGAAGGTTGTAAAAGTGCTGTCACACAGCCAGGTGGTAGAAGTGTTCAGCTGCTTCAGGTTTTGAGTTGTGGCATAGACTATGATCTTATCCTCCACTTCCTGCCCATTGTCATGAAGCAGGAATATCTCACATCCTCAGTTTTTAAGGTCATCAATTAGGACCAAGTTTTTTTGTGGTGGCGCTCTTGGCCAGGGGGTTGAGGGCTTGGCGCCTATTGCTAACAAACTTCACCCTCTGATTTTTTTGGTACCCTCTTCAGATTAGTGGGGGAGAGGTGCTTACAGACAAGCACAGCCAGTTGGGTCAGAAAAAGATCTTTGGAGTTGGGCATCACCTGGACAAGATACCACTTGAGGAGGCAGTCTATGGTTGTGTTGTGCATTATACAAGTGCACTTGTCCTTGATTATTTGCACCTATCTCAGTACTTAGTGTTGGGCTGCACTGGGCAAGAGCAGTCCTCCCAGGTGTAATGCCAGCTCTTAAATCCCTGGTTGACATTATTGTAGCTGAAGATATGCACATTTTCCACTGTTGAAAAAAGCACCATTTGTGCTATTTTAATATGGCCTTTGAATATTAATATCTGAAAAGCTTAATTCTATTTGCCTTTGACTTTAGAGTTTGTTCACCTTCCTTAAAAGGGTTGACATCAATTTCCACCCCTTCTGGATTACCCTACCTGCACCTGACTGATCCTGGTACAAGATCAGCTTGGAATGACCTCATCAGCCACACTGTCTACCTAGTGAATGATCAGTGTTCCCAGCCTACTATTTAAGTAGAATAATTTCTCCTAATAAAGACAGGTTTATCCACATTTGTGTTAGCTTTTATAATATTCAAGCCTTTTCTTTCCTTTATGCCAAAATGAACTCTTATTTGTGTATTCCAGGAAATTAAGGTATGTGCCCTTAATTTTTCCCTGAAGGCTAACCCAAGGCTAGCTTCAAACCTCAAACCTTTTTTGAAAAAGATTTTCTGCTGTGTCTTCTTGGATATTTTCCCCAAGAGCCAAACACAACAGCCACCATGACTGACTCACCCTTAACACTCATAATAGGGAAATATTTGGGCAAGGAGGAATGGACTTTAAACTTACCATCAACATTAAAAATGTTGTGGCTCAACAGAGGGTCCCAGGGGCCAGCAGGAGCATTTCTGAAGCCAGTCAAGTAATCAGGGTGTGGCTTTTAATCATCCCCAGAGGAGCTGAAATGGGGCTTAGTGGAGGGGAGAAGAAGAGAGCTTGTTGTGATTTTCCTCATATGTGAGAGAGTTACCCTTGGGGGACTTTTGGGTTGAGTATTTCTTCTTGGTAGGCTCCTCATCAGATGCAGATTTTTAGTAGCTGTGGTAAGTAACAGACCCATCTGATTCCTTGCCCCCAGTGAAGTGAGCTGAGCTCTTATCAGGGGTGGGCTTGAGAAGGGCTCCTTTTTGAGAGGAGTATTAGATGAGGGTTTCTGCTTTGGGGCTTTGGTAAACTTTGAGAGAGTCTTTGTCAGGACCATCATCTCTAATTTCTCTGAAAAATCTTATTTCCAGAGATACCTCAAACAAACCTTGGTTTTGAATCTCAAGATCTATCAAATCCAGTTATATTTCAGCAAATGAGAATAGACTAGGATTCTTTTTCAAAGAAAAAGAAATCAAAGAGCCAGATTTAAATATTTACAGTTTAAATAAAATTCAGTTCTCTTTTTGAGTATTGAACCCAGGTACTTCTCAGTAAATAATTTTAAGCCAAAAACTGTTCTGGTGATGATGAAATAAAATTTATTAAGTGTGATACTGCCATAAGTGACAGTATTTATTACTTATTCTCAAGTTGGAACCCCATTCCTGGGATTCAAACTGTGAACCCCTACAGGTTGCCAGGCCCTGCTGTCCGGCCAGCTGTGTTTTTCTGGGCTAGAGTCAAGAACCAATTTGACCTCAGGGAAATCTCCAAAACCTATCTATGAGTCACATTCCATGATCAAACTTTGCCCTCTGAGAGATCCTCTTAGCCTAGCCAATAGGAGCATTAACCCAAGCAATACCCCTGTAATAACCCAGATCACCACCAATGGAGTGCTGCAGGAATTTCTCTGATAACAAGGGCTGCCAAATGATGACAAATCTCATGTCTCAAAGAAGAAAATCAAGATTTCTTGTTAATGTCCACCCAATAATAAATTTTCTAGTTTGGATACCACTGAGGATTTCCAAACCCTGGTTAATGCTACCACCTGGTCCAAAAGATTGTGCAAAAGTTTTCCCATGGGATATGTGTATACTTATACTCTGGGGCCTCCAGAAAGTTGCTCATCACCATTTTTGTGATAAATTGTTATGAACCATTGGTTCACTCAAGTCATTCCATACCTAATTTTAGCACTTTTTCATTTGCAGACTGATTTCTGCTGCTCTGTTCCCTTTACCAGCCAACCCCAAGAAACAGCGGATGAACCACCTGATTTATACCATCCACCAGGAGCATCCTTTGGCCTGATAAATTTAAAAAATATCCCTCAAATTCTGCTTAATCTGAGTTTACATTAGAAGAAATTATAATCTATGACCCCAAAGCCCGTACCAGAGAGCCTGAACTTATTGGATGTGAAAGCACCTGGTACACCAAGCAGCCACTATTATTCCCCGGCAAATACAACTACCTGCCCACATACTTAGTACCCATGACTCATCCCCTGACTCCCTGGCCTAGCTGCCCACAAGAAACCATGGCCACCGCTGAATCAACCTCCACCCAACTGTTTGGTGTCCTTTATATAACACTCACAGGCCTTGTTGATTTCATGGTGCCCGCCAATAGTCCCTGGGCCTTGCTCAGAAAATATCTCTCCTACATTGTAAAGTTAGCTCCCATCATGTGGTGGCCTCTTCCCACTGGGCCTATCAGTTCTCCTGAACCTGCCACAGGATGGCTCCCTGACAGGTACATTAAAAACTATCAGTTATAGCCAATCATAGGTCCTGAAATTTCTTCTTTGATAAAAATCATGTTCCCTGTCTGTTATACAGCTCTGTACTCAACTCTATCATGCCAAAAGGCTTTTTATAAGCTATTGAATCTTTTCTTGGGTCTGGTGATTAAATCCCCAGTTATTTCTGAGTTTGAAGTCTTATTGGGTTCTTGGTTCTAATCTTATATGAGTTTAAGTTTAAGAAACTTTATTTTTCAATTGAAATCTGTTGGTTGATGTTAAGGAACTTTGGTTTCAACTCTAATTTAATTTCAAACAGCAATTATCCTTCTCTTAACCTTTCTTCATCAAAACCCCTTATCTATATCACCTTATTAGCTATATAAGCAAGTAGAAGATCAGAAATTTTTCTTGCTCAATGAATAAAGTTTTTTAATCCATCTAGCCTTAACTTATTGATTAATTTAAAATATTATTACATTGTTTGCTGTGAAATCACCTGCTTTTGCTTTTGGGAAGGATTTGGGCTTAAATGGTTCATAATCTTCCTGATGATACAGTTAACATGTTATTCTGTGTTCTTTGACCCCAATCCAGGATCAGGGGCCAAGGTCTCCACCAACAAGGAAAGAGATTGGCACCCAGTAGATCCTATTTGTTGGTGCACCATTTCTCTGTTTTCAGATAATATGATAATTAAGGAAAAGGTTACCATTCACCCTAGTCCACCTGATACTGCTCTCCTAAATTTATTTCACCCTCTGTCCACTGTTTTTCTTCTGTCTTACCTGAGGGTTTACCTTTTCTTGGGTAGATTTAATCCGCTCCTGGGGTTTTATCATTTAACAGAAGAAATTCTCCATTTAGGAATGATATACATTCCCATTAGTAGTCTATTAATTGGAATGAACCCCTCAGATCTGTTCCATTGAGTAGGGAGCTTGCTTTTTATAGGGTGGGTCTCTGACACATTTGGTTCCCTTTGCCTGTTTTAAATTATTCTTGTCATATACTTAATAAGTAAAAAGTTTGAAAAAGAAAGCAATACAATTACAAAGCAAACCAATCATAAAAAACATCTCGAATAAATCTTAAGATTTTAGGGCTTTTGATGGGTATGTATAAATAGAAAACTGGGTAAAAGTGTGTACTTTATCAAAGGTTAAAACAACAAACTAAAGTAAAAATAACTATGCAAAAATATTTAAATTCAATATAAGCTTTAGCTTAAAGCTCTAAAAATATGAAAGAGAAAAGTTAAAAATAAATCATATCAACAATTCAGATGATTTTATTATGTAAAAGTAAAAGTTTTATATGTGGGGAGTAAAAATGTGTTGACATTATGAAAATTAATTAGAAAATATATGCTGAATTCACACTGTTGATTAAGGAAATTATAGACATTATTAAAGACAACATTGGCACTGTTAACATTTTTTGAAAATCTACTATGCTTTTTCCAAAGTATGCTTAATTGAAGTTAAGTAAACTAGCAAATATAAGCTGTTTTCATTATTATTTTGTTGCTATATAAAATAACAAATAAAGCATATAAAAAATAAGATGAAAAATCATTAAAGTTATTTATTTCTTTATTAAATACTATATTTTGATAGTTGGAATATGATATTTTATCATTGTGTATACTAAAATTTGTTAAGACAGCATCTGAAATAATGAAAAAGGAAAAGTGTTAAATTTTCCACTGAAAACATTCTCATTGGGTTGTGTTATAGTAATTTGGGCTTATTTGTACCACTCTAATTTGCCTACCTCCACCTCTGTGATTGATCACAGGCAGATTTTAGACATTCTTGATTGTCAACATTATTGTTTACAATAAACTCTAGGTACCCACTTCAATTCTGAAACTGTTTTTCTGAGATACCAAAATATGACAATATGACATCATTTTCATAATTTTAAATAGAAAATTTATTTTAAATTCTGAAAATGGTATCATATTGTTATGTTTTGGTTCCTCAGAAAAATGATATCAGGATTGAAGTGGGTACCAAATTCTATGGTACTTTACATAGTAAATTGGGCTTAAATTATGGGACTGTGACAGAAATTGCCAGATAGTATAAGGTAGGACACACCATTTCAAAAACATCACTTCAATTTATGCCATCTCAAATT